>BPLR01010335.1:97500-104708 GCA_021605095.1 Caerostris extrusa | reverse complement strand
TGTATTTACAACTATGATGACAGAAAATTTATGATGGGGAAAATATGTCGATAAATGCCGAATATCCTACCTAGGACACCCCAAAGAGTCCTATCTATCTTCTACGGCTTGACGGAGAACTAATTAATATCTCAAGGGGAATGGGAAATAATTTTTTATCACACTCAAATATACATCTTTAATTTGTTTTACCCGTTCTAAACTTTCTGCTTTATTTGGATCTGAAAAGGAATAATATCTAGATCTAAATATTACGTTCATTATTTCAACACCTCTATTATCTTATTGAAATTTAGCATTATTTTCGTAATTTATTTTAAATCTTTTTCTTTACTTTTTATATCAAATACATAATATGTAATTATAATCTTTACTTTTATATATCATAGTATATAATTAAAATTTTAAAACCTTATATTATCTATCTTATATTTTATGTATTTATTTTTTTTTTCTAATTTCTCTTTATTTATCTGTTCAATCATGATGTTATCAGTATATTACTTTATTATCTTGTTTATCATGCTTTATATATGTTTTATTTCAATTTAATTTCTAATGAATAGAATTACATAAGTATCGTTGCCATTTTTAGTGTATTAATATTTTATTTTAGAATTCATTTCTAAATAATCATCAATAAATAAATCTTACTTAAGTAATATTATCATTCAATATAATTCTATATAGATCTTCTAATCCCTTGAAACATTTTAACCTATTTTTCACTTACCACATAATGAATATATACATATTTATCTAAATAATTTTTATCCTAAATAATTTTAATCCTAAATAATTTTTAATAACCTTATATTCCCTTCTTTCCTTTAAAAATTTTCAGACCATTTATCATTTGTTACTAAAAACAATGTAATCTAATTAATATATTTGTTTCATTTCCAAAATTCCATAATTGATATACATTTTTAATTTTAGGACCTTTCAAATTGTTAGCTTTATTTCATTAGTGTTACTAGTACAAATTTAACTTTTAAAAATGTTTTACCATCATTTTGAATATATGTATATAAATATATATATTCAATTTTGGAACAATAAAAACAATGAAATATATATATATATATATATATATATATATATATATATATATATTTCATGGTTTTTATTATTTCTTTTCAACTAATTCAAAAGAATAACATGAAATAATTTTTTTAATATAATTTACATAAAAAATATCCTTTTGTATGCAGTTTCCTTTAGCCATGGATAATAATAAAGTTAATTTCTGAAAAAATATTATTCTAGAAATTGAAAAGCAAACATTTTACAGTTATTTAAAATTGCAGTGAAACCTGGAACATTTTTCATTGAATAACTTTTTGCAAAATTATTTTTTTTATTACAACTGTTTGGAAGCAACTGTTTCCTTCTAGGTTGTAGATAAAATTATATTTCCTCTATTTCTGGTAGTTTTAAATGAAAAAAAAATCTTTGCATTTTCTTTATAAATATGAGACATCAATCTTCTTTAATTTGATCACAAAGATTTCATTTATTATTTTAATGTTTTTCCAAAACATTTATGATCATTTAATACTTATTAAAAAAATTCCATTTCTTTTCCCTTGCATTTGCCAAAAGGTCATTATGTATGACCTTTTAATTTTCTATCAAGCTGATTGATATTTATTATTTTAATTTAAACAATTCTATTAGAGTTTTCATTCCTAAACACAAATCATTAAAATTTCCTGTTTATTTTAATTTTAGTTGTTTCAGGTTCAAATCTCTTGTTAATTTGCATGTATGCACATTTTAATTTTGCTTGAAAACAATCACATCTGTTATATTTTTTTTTCTAAAATGGACCTTTTGAATGTTCATTATTATTCATTTGGTCTTTAATATTCTGATGATATTAGAACCATTTCTACTTTTTTAATGCATAGCTATATATAAGTTTTTAGTTTTATGTATTTTTAATTAAACTTTTTTTCTACGAATACATTGATTGGATATCAGATGATTTTAAATATCTTATACCTGGTCTTAGGTTCCTATTTTATTGATGTAATTTATTTTTAACGTTTTTATAATAATCTACACATTTTTAAGGTGAATTTTCAAATTTGTGACTTTTTAGGTCGTTTTTAACATTTTTGAAAATTGTAATTATTTCTATTCTTATAGATATTTCTTTTATTTGTAAATATTTCACTGTATGTTACTTGATATGTCATCTTTAATTAATTTATCATTAAATACAAATATGCAATACATTTTTAATACTAATTCTATTTTGTATGCTTAAACATACATTTATGATTATGAATTACTTCATCTTTCAAATTATAATTATAATTTTCTTTTTAAATGCAATGATAGTGTTTGTATTTGTATTCATGTATTTCTGCATTTTAAAATTTGTCTAACATTTTGTAGCAAATACTTTTTTTAATACTGTAATATTAGTTCAACAATTTCATTAACAGGTTTAACAAAATTTTACAAATTTATTCTGGTTTAAAAATTTTTTTCTAAACAATCAAACATTTTCTTTAATGAAGTGCTTCATTTGATCTTCAGTAAAAATTATGTATCTATTTTTACAATACACCTATTTCATGTTATAGTTATTTTTTTTATATATTTATAGCTAAGGTGAAATATTCTACCATCATAAGAGTAATAATCTAAGGGTAAGCATTTTTCACTAATTAATACAAAAATTATATTCCATGTTGATTAGGCTTTATTTTATTTCTGTTTTGAATATAAATCATATTTTTGAATAAAATACAAATATTTGTTTTATTTCTCTGTAATAAAAAAATCATAAAATTAAAGTCAAATCACCCAAAAAAAATTTTGAAATTTTTTATTTTAATTTGCAAATATTAAATTATTCATTCCAGCAAAATGATTGAAAATAGGTATCCTATACTTGCCAGATATTATAAATATTCATTATATTCATAAAAAATTTCTCTGCGAAGAATTATAATAGAAAATATCTCTACAATTGATAATTTGTAATTAGTAAATTTACCGTTAAAACCTTGAAAATATTATGTAAACAAATTATTGTAAAACATTTATATTTTAACAACATTGGCATTTGCATAAAGAGTTGCTTTTTCTCTCTAAATTTACACTTTTATTAAAATAAGGAAAACTAATTCGATTTTGTTGATCATTTTTTGTCTAAGATGAAAGAGCACTTCTTGAATATGGAATGATTTGAAAAGAAAATAGGGGATATCTTAGTTTTAGTATTTTAAGTTATAGAAATACAATGCTCTATAGAACTTCATCAGTTATTTTACACATTAATTGAATCTATATGTAAAATCATTCTAATTAACTAGCTAAAAGACAATCATTATTAATTTATTAACTGAATATTGTACATATCAAATGCTTAAACGTTTCGAGGTTTGGTTCGGTTTGTCGCTATACGGTCATCTTATGCACACTTTAGGCTAAACAGACCGGGACCTACAGTTTAAAGTGGATTCCGAACCACTACAAACACCCATGTCACCACCGGGACTCGAACCCTGTGGTACCGAGCGCCATAGCGCTATCCACTCGGCCAACAGGCCCCAACAGTTCGAGGAGTTATAAATTTTATCAAAACATCGAAAGGGTTTTTCTTGGACGTTTGAAGGATTGTATCCCCTGTTAAATTGATGATTTTTAAAAAATAGCATAAGTTTTTAGGAAAAATTACATTTTTTTATAAAATATCTATAAAGCAGAATAATAAGGTCGAAGAAATTAACAGAATTTTATTGAAAATAAAGCCTAGGCTCAGTTACTGGAAGAAAAATAATTAACTACGGAATAATATGACTAATGAATAAATTGATTTTGAAGATAAAATTGATCGAAACCGAATTCAACTAAATGAAATAAATATTAAATATTTAAAAAAGAAAATAATTTAAATTTTAAACATAAGTAGCCGTTTTGTTTTATTTAGATATAGCAGCATCGTTATTTATAAATGAAAATAAAATTATGTATATTTACCATCATTAAAAATAAGTGTGTATTCTCTTTCTAGGGAATATTGAAAAATAGTTAAAAGGTTTTATTAAATACCATATATATTTTTTTTTTTTTAAATTTTTAAATCATTTTCTATATTCTTTATTTAATAAAAAAAATACTGTTATGTTTATAAAACGTCTGTTCATTTCTGCATTTAGGTTTGAAAAAACAACCATGACCTACGACGAATGTAAGTATAGAAACTTTCATAAATTTTACATTTATGCAAGTGTATTACTGAGTTTTTAATCCATTATATTTTGATTTCCTTGTAGCTTTTTAAAATAAATGTGTGGCTTATTTTGAGTGAAATATTAACTTTCCTTGCTTTTGAAGTGTAATATTAGTTGTACTTAAAATTCTGTAAAATTTAGCTATTCTAATATCATCTTTAATGACTTAGAATAAATAGTCTTTATCATTGCTTACTTACTTTTTTTTTTTTTTTTGACATAAAACCATTTATGGACATCGCTAAATTTTCGGTAGAAAATGAAGTTCATATTTCTGTTAAATGTAAGAAAGAAATAAGACCAATCTGTCTAACTTTTCCTAAGTGTATAGCATTATGACTGATGATGAAGACGTATTAAAGACCCTATAGACAATCCGTCATTAATAGACAGACAGCTATAAATGGTACTTCACAGACAGTCCTCACTTGAACATGGGGTTGTTGCACCAATATAGAAGAAAAGAATAATATAGTAAGCAGGCCAGGCAGGAAATCATTAAAAAAAAAAGAATGTTCCTGGTGTCTTCATTTATGTCAAAAGTCTAGCATCTTAAAACTTGATACCTAATATTAAGTAATTCAAGCAAAATGTGTTAAGCAGTGTGGTTGAGAGATAAATTGCTGCTATAAGGAAATGATTAAATAAAAATTAAATAAAAGTGTAAAAAGGGAATTGATGTATACTATACTAAAATTTAATTACAGAAGTATTAAAATTTTTTAATTGGTGCTTTTAAATGTAGGAAATATTTTTCTGTATCTATTTTTGATATAATATAAATGAGATAGGATATGATATATAAGACGATATATATATATATATAATGAGAGGAGGTACTTATATATGAATAAATTTGAATGTAGTTTATAAACGACAGAGTTAAACTAAAATAGTCGATAAATAAAGGATACATAATTTTGTTAATTAAATTAATTTTCCAGTCATTGTTGTTGTAACATATAGCTCTATTGGAAATCAATCCAATACAATAAGGATCACAAACAAAGAAGGACCAAGCAGAACGAAGCAAATATACCGCAAGCCAGCAATTTAACAATAAATCGGTCTCACACATCACAAAAAGTCAAAGGGGAGAGAGAGTAAATAAAGGAGGTGGACATTTTATTTTAGTCCATGAGGCACCTGGCCTCCCAATATAACTGCAATACTTCTCCCCGGCGCTGAGCCTCCCTGTTCAGTCCTGGACATTTCAAAGATGTTCTGAATTCATTGTTCCAGCTCTACATACTGGGCAAGTGTTCGAGGCCAGGACACTTTCCAATTAATGTAAAAGATGCAAAAATACAACATTTCTATTATCAATATAATTTTGATTTTCAACAAGTTTTATAATTTTATTTGTAATTGATAATATTTCCTGTATGAAGCAAAATATTAATGCATTTGTTTTCTTGACCTTAAAATTAGAACTAATTCTCTTATTATTTTATTGTTCTTGTTCTATAGCCTAAAAACACGAAAGCATTTGTATTAATTAATTTTCAATTAAGTAAAAAAAAAATGTACATTTTTAATTTTCTGCAATATTACGCTTATTTCAAAACTATCTTATTTAATTATCATTTGTTTAATATTCACAATAATAAGCTGTTTCTGTAATTAAAAATATGATAGTGTGATCATAACTTTAAAAGCTAATAAACTAAAAATCCAATGTTTTTCTTAGTACTTACAATTTTTTTAATTTGTGCATAGTAGAAAATAAAAAAATACTAATTGTTTGTCATTGCATTAAACAGTAATATTTGACAGCATACTAGTAGGCAAAATATACAAGGGCATTAATATTCTAAGGGTACAGTTATCATCTGGTTTCCTTTATTTGAATATAATGAATAATCTATAATTATTTCAATAAATGAGATAAATTTTTTTTTTTTTTTTACTAATTTGTTATGATTTTTGTGGTAGTATGGCTGGGATCAATTGAAAATAGTACACAAAATTTGCTTTTTAAAATTTAAAAAGTAGTTCAAATTAATTTTTGTAAGAAAATTTTACATATATATTTTGAAATACATAAACATCAAAATGTTCCTGAAGCAAAACGTTTTTATTTATTATTTTTGCCGATTTAATACATTATCAAAGATGTTGTTTGATCCCAAAAGTTTGAGTGTTATTTGTTATTAAGAAGTTGCTTATGTTGTTTTAGAACATACATTTTACATTTATTTCTTGGGCTTTCTTTGTTTTTTCTATTATTAATTCGAGATTATCTAATCTAAGTTATTTTGGGGGGCCTAATAACAAAATGATTGCTTAATAAAACTAATAGCATTTTTAATGCTTGAAAATCCGATCAGGCTGGGTATATAAACTATAAATTTCCTATAGTGCGTTCTTCATTCCTTTAAAAAAGAACATACGACTAAGCTGGAAAATCAACTGAGGGTTGCATGATTACCATGAATCAACGATCTATGGATTATTGGTTTTGAGTTAAATAATGCAGCTACTCATTGAGCAAATAGCAATCTATTGATGCTATTACAGACGATACATTAATCAAACTTTCTAGATTTCTGATTTCTTCTAAATTAAGGAAGCAAACCATTCTTATTTTCAGTTATTTCCGTGGTCGTCGTGGCCAGCTGTGTCCTGTTGATTTTATCTATCATAAGATTACTCTTTTTTCCTTTTATGGGATGATGAAGAAGAACTACGTGATGCACCGTATAATGATGAGTAAGTGTTTTTTTTAATTCAAAATATTTTCTTATTAATGATTGGTCTGTAATAAATTTTTGATTCGATGAACCATACATTTTCAATATGTGAACGACATGTCATTTTTTTATTAAAATACAAATCTTTTTTCAAGTTCATAAAAAATGGATTCTAAACTACAAATTTGTGATTTAATTTTAAGACTATGAAGTGTTGAAAATATATACATTTGGTTTTATTTAAATATTTAGTATTTTTTAT
>BPLR01010335.1:0-95000 GCA_021605095.1 Caerostris extrusa | reverse complement strand
TTCAGCAAATGCCTTAACAAAGCAAGAATACTTGGAAATAATTACATAAATTATAAAAATAACGCTAACATGTAAATTATCATCAGCACAAAACTTCCAGTTTGTGTTACCTTTAATGGTTGAAATTGAGAGAATAACTTATCCATCAAATTTCTACATGAATTCTTTTTCCTTTCAGAACCAGTTAATGAAATAAAAAAAAAAAATTATAAATAAAAAAACATCATATGGTTTTTAAAAATATTTTATAGATAAAAGATTATTACAAAATAAGAAAATGTTACGTTAAAGTAGAAATATATATGTATATTTTTTTTTTATGAAAAATTTTATGACTAAAGTTACGAAAGTTTAAAAGTGTAACGAAATTCCTATTAGTATTTAAATGTAGCAAAAATTAAACGACAATGTGGACATAATTCTATTTTAAATATAAGTTCAATTTAAAAGTTGCACAAATAAGTCCAATACTTTAAGAAAATTTCTTTGAAATTTTATTTTTAGAAAGGTTTGATCTTCTACCTACCTTTCAATTTTTTTAAAATACTCAAGGAATTTTCATCAATTGCTGTTAAATCTCGTTACATTTTCTTTTTTTATTTTTTGCTCTGCTCAATAATTCACAGAATGTAAATTATAACTATTGTTTAATTATTTTATTTAAAAGTTATAAATTTTAGAATTCTTCACTTATCTCATTGGTTCTAATGATTCTTTAATTTTGAGACATGCAATTTAAATTTTGTTCACATTCCCGACAGACAGTCGTGGAAGGTTAGAATGTTACAAGCGTATAGAAGATGGCAAAATCAGTTATGTTAAATTTTTAATTATTATTGAACTTTATTTTTTTTTTGTTATATATATTTTAATAATGTAATCAATTGAGGTAAAGCAAAAATTTCAAAGGTTTCACTCTCAATTAAAATAATATTTAACAGATATAACTTTTAACCTATAATAACTTTATAAACACTTATCGTAACTAAACAAAGCCATAAAAATGTCTGGTATACTAGAAGCTATGGTAACGATTGCCGATATTGATAAAAATTTCATCCTTTCTTAGATTTGATTGATTGTTTAATTTTGCTTGCTTATAAATTTTGTTTAAATAAGTACACAGAAATGTATTTACTGCATCAGATTATTTATTTAACCCACTTTCAATTATATACAACATCTATTGATAAATTGTGTGAAGCAGTACAGATGTATTCGTAGAATATAGAAGAAATTCTCAAAACAAATGATGGATTTTTTAATTCCATATTTTAGTCCAAGCGTGGACAATCCGAGGCTCGCGAACATTATCTTGATCATTTTTCCAACCCATGAGACTTATCACACTTTCGCAAAATACATTTATATTGTAATAGCCAAAGTAGTGAAAATCAATGTAATGTTATTGCATGGTACTGGTTGACTTACAATGAAATATTGAATTAAAACACATTTTTGAGACATCAGAATCAAAAATAGATTTTTATAACACTTAAATCACAAAAGAGAAATTTTCCAATTTGTGAAATCTGGACACAGGTATTAGCGCTATTCAACTTATGATAAATACCTGCAAATCGGTTTTTTTCTTCCCGAAAATGAAATTGACCAAACATAAAACATGCTCATGCATAACGACGCTAACCTGCAACACCCATTACGATGTGCAAATACCCAAATTGAGATCGATTTGCAAAAAGCTAAGGGAAAGAGTGGAGAAACGAATATCGCACTAATAAAATAGATATTTTTTAATGTTTATGATGCTTTTCCAAAGGGACCCGCAAGATCATTTGGGTAGGCCACTTTTGTTTTAGACTCTTTTTCAATTGGAATTAAATTTCATTAGTGTTTTTAAATACACTACTGTACATTACAATTGCTACAATAGGAAAAAAAATACAAATAACAAAATGATATTTATAGGTTAAATATATTATACTGGAAATAACAAGTGATTAAATTTCCAATAAATTTGGGGGCATAGATCCTGAGAAATCATTAACCAGAATAACCACCTCTGGCAGCAATAACAACACTTATACGCCTGGGCATTGAGTAAAACAGAGATTGCTTGGCATGTACAGGCACAGATGCCCATGCAGCTTCAACACGACGCCACAGCTCTTCAATCGTAGTGACTGGCGTATGGTCACGGCCATTCGCTCCGCAACCATGGGCCAGACGTTTTCTATCGGCGAGAGATCTGGTGAACGCGTAGGCGGCCAGGGCAACAGCCGAACATTTACCGAATCGAGGAAGGTACGTTCAATACCGGCAACATGCGCTCATGCATTATCCTACTGAAACGTAGAGTTTTACAGGGCCCGAATAAAAGGTAGAGTCACGGGTCGTAGCACACTAGAAATATGACATGCACTGTTGAAAGTGCTGTCAATGCGAACAAGAGGTGACCGAGACGAGTATGCAATAACACCCGATACTATCACGCCAGGTGACGGGCCAGTATGGCGATGACGAATGCACGCTGCGGATGTGCGTTCACCACGATGCCGCCAAACACGGATGCGACCATCTTGATGCTGTAAACAGAACCTGGATTCTTCTGAAAAATGACGTCTCGCCATTCGTGCACCTAGGTTCGTTGTTGATCACATTATTGAAGACGCTCCAGTTTGTGATACAGCGTCAAGGGTAGCCGCAGCCATGGTCTCCAAGCTGAGAGTCCATGCTGATGCAAACGTCTTCTTACCGTTCGTGCTGGCACGCATTTCTGCTTTTTCACGAAGCATCACAACAACTTGTGTATGAAGAACCGGCTGAACAATTTCCTCATTTAAACACATTGTAGGTGTCGCTGTCGGCGCTTGTTTTGTCTGAGTGCGCTGAAAAGCCAATCATTTTCATATCACATCACCGTTTTCCTCTCGTTTAAATTCACGACTGCAGCATATCGCCTTCTTGGTGTAGCAATTTTAATGGTCAGTAGTGTATATCTATTAATATCTCTTATAATATATTAATATCTCTTATTTCGAAATCTGACATTAAGTAGAGGGCTTTGACGCCTTTTGCATATCACAGTACCTTTTTCTTGTTTAAGTTTTACGTCTGTAGCATGTCGCCTTCTTGGTGTAGCAGTTTTAATGTCCAGTAGTGCATTTAGCTATCTGTTAAAAGATATCCTTATAAAACCAGTACAGTATAAACTACTGTAAATGGCTATTTAATACTCTTTCAAATTTTTATACATTAATTTCAGTGACACTAATATGAGTTTAAATTGTCCCAAGTTAATGTATAGCTCAAAAGCGTGAATAAAAATAACAATATTTAAAAAATTTCAAGTAAATGTAAATGATTTCAGTGTTAAAAAAAACAAAATAATATATGAATATATTAACTTTTCAGCTCCTAGAAATTCTTAAATCAAATAAATTTTTTTATTAATCTTCAATAGTTCATTCTAAATAAGTTGATGAGCTATAATAACAATTTTATCTCAGATTAACTTATTTATTAGGACAGTGAAAGAAAACTGGTGATTTTTTTAAATTATAAGAAAAAATAACATGTTAATTAAGGCATGTGATTCTAGAAATAATTTAAAGTGATGGTATACACTGAAGTGACAAAAGTCATGGGATACCTTTAATATCGTGTCGGCCCCTCCTTTCGCCCGTCCAAGTGCAGCAACTCGACGTGGCATGCACTCAACAAGTCGTTGGAAGTCTTCTGCAGGAATATTGAGCCATGCTGTCTCGATAGACGTCCATAATTGTGAAAGCATTGATGGTGCAGGATTTTGGGCACGAACAGACCTCTCGATGATGTCCCATAAATGCTCGATGGGATTCATGTCGGGCGATCTAGGTGGCCAGATCATTCGTTGGAATTGTCCAGAATGTTCTTCAAACCAATCGCGAACAGTTGTGGCCCGGTGACATGGCGCATTGTCATCCATAAAAATCCCATCGTTGTTTGGGTACATGAAGTCCATGAATGGCTGCAAGTGATCTCCAAGTAGCTGAACATAAGCATTTCCAGTCAATGTTCGGTCCAGTCGCACCAGAGGACCAAGTCCATGCCATGAAAAAACAGCCCACACCATTACGGAGCCACCACCAGCTTGAACAGTGCCTTTGCTGACAGTTTGGGTCCATGGCTTCGTGGGGTCTGCGCCACACTCGAACCCTACCATCAGCTCTTACCAACTGAAATCGTGACTCATCGGACCAGGCCACGGTTTTCCATTCATCTAGGGACCAACTGATATGCTCACGTGCCCACGAGAGTCGCTGCAAGCGATGTCGTTCTGTCAGTAAAGGCACTTGAGTCGGTCTTCTGCTGGAATAGCCGAAGAAAAGCCAAATTTCTCCGCACAGTTCTAACAGACAAGTCCCTTGTACGTCCCACATTGATTTCTACGGTTATTTGACGCAGTGTTGCTTGTCTGTTAGAATTTACGACTCTTTGCAGACGTCGCCGGTCTCGGTCGTTAAGTTCAGGCGGTCGACCACTGCGCTGTCCATGGTGGGATGTTATGCCTGAAATTTCATACTCTCGGCACACTCTTGACACAGTGGATCTGGGAATGTTGAATTCCCTAACGATTTCCGAAATGGCATGACCCATGCGTCTAGCTCCAACTAACATTCGCGTTCAAAGTTTGTTAATTCCCGTCGTGCGGTCATCATCACGTCAAAACCTCTTCACATGAATAACTTGAACAGAAATGAAAGCTCTGCAGAAAGCACTGCGCATTTATACCTGTTCTACGCGATGCTACTGCCATCTGAAAATTTGCATATTGCTATCCCATGACTTTTGTCACTTCAGTGTAGTAGAATGTTATAGTTTTCATTTTTTAAATATGAAAATATCAGCGAAAGGTGAAAAAAAATTGTTCAAGGAAATATACTTATCATAATTATAAGAAATTCAAAATTTAATCATGTGAGATGATAGTAAGTCTATGAGAAAAAAAGCGAAAGTGTATCATAAATAATTGATGCAGCCAATGATGATAGTAAATGATGTATAAATAGCATCTAAAATGATGTAAATAATAATGCACTTGCCAACTCAATATTTTTTATATTTTTGACTCGACTTTAAATATGATGTTAATATGAAAAGATATTTTTCAGGAAATTTTATTTAAATTATTATTTAGATTTTTCATTTAAATTGCATTATTTTTCTTATTGAAAATACCAAAGCAAATTTAAGGTGTTTGATAAAAAAGCAGGAAAGACAAGATCATGATTCATTATAAATATCCATTACCGTCAAACAGTAACGAATGTATTTGATTACTATATTTGGTGTCAAATACTTATCTTCAATTATATTCAGAATAATTATTTTCAAAGTATTTTTTTGTGCTCAGCAATATAGAGAACCTTTTGTTTGTTATAATTTTTATTTTTTTCCTTTTTTTCCCCTTCTTTTTTCTTCTAACAAAATTTTCTACTGCTTGTCTTCATTTGCAAGTGTATCGTCCCAAATCATACCGTCAAATATATTCTTTTTTTTTTTAAATTGAATAACTCCTCTCGCCGTAGGAGGGTTGAGTATTTTTTTACTTCGTCTAGTCTTTTTTATATTTATTCTGTCTAGATGGGTTTTTCTTCATTCTCATCTGTCTAGATCTTTTTTTTGTATACTCTTCTGTCCAGACTAGTTATTTGCTTTCCCACAATTTAACTCTTTCATGGGATAAAGACAATGATTTTCTGGTTTTCATTTCGAAATCATAAGAAGATAGTTCCTTATAGCAAAAAAAATATGTTGAAAGATTATCATCCATCACTCTTTGCAATGTTTCTTCCTTTCGAAGTAGATTTTTTCCACGAGTTATTTGAATGTTTACTTAAAAGAGTCACGAGTTGCCACTTATTATTTACTAATTGTTTCTTTAGAATACAGTAGAGGAAACAAATTTCATTTCCAGCAATTTCTCAAAAAAATTTCAAAACCATTTATGCATACTTTTTTTCATGTGCTTCTTAAAATATGATAAGTATTTTTTTTGTAAGCATCCCAAACTATGTATCATCATGGTCATTGTGCTTCATCAACATTCAATCAAATTTGTTAGCATATAATAAATATAAAAACACTAGAATTAATGTCAATTTGAATGAAATGTCTTCGAAATATCTTAAAAATTCGATTTTTTTAAAACATTTCTTTGCATGATTCGTGTAATGAAATCATTTTGCTATAACACTAAGCTAATCTCTATTAATAAATATAAAATTTCCTTTGCTAATACTGTTATTGTTAAAATAACTCAAAAATCAATTTTTATTGAAACTCGAGCTTAACTAACGATAGTAAGAAAGGCATTATACAATAAATTAAATAAGAAATATAATTTATCTAGCAAAATAAATCTGTGAGATCTGCCGAATATTTTTGCAGTTGCTTTATTAGATATGACAATGGGAATGAACATATCAATAATAAAAGTTTTCATGTAAAATTTACAATCTTATTTAATGAGTAATATATTAATTATATGGGTTTAATTTATTACATATATTCTATAATATATGGGTTTAATATTACTCCTAATCTTATTTAATGAGTGAAAGTTCTAATTATAGCGGCTGTTTTGAAAAGTCAATTGATTATTCAAATTAACACATTATAAATTGTAATGTGTTTGTCAGTAATAAATAAAAATAATTTTCAATATGAGTTTAAGAAATTTTGGAATAAATACAACCTAACTGAAATTTAATCTTCAAAATTAGTGACAAAATTATATAATAAGATAGGACCGAAATGCTAAATAGTTACTGTTATAACTCTGAATCTTCAATTAATATGTGCAAGCAAAAACGGTCAAATAGATATTCTGTTGCTTTTAACTTGCATACTGAATTTTAATTTTTTACTTTCGAGATGGGAATAGAATATAATTTTAGAACATAAATATATAATAGACAATCATGTAATATATAATAGAATATAATAAAATATAATTTTTAATTAAAAAAAAAATTTTTGTCTTTTATTTAATACCTTAATATCATGTAAATATCACTTGAGTAGAGAATTATATAATTTTGTGACTTATTGTACATCATTAGGAATAGTAATACACTTAGCCTATATTCACATATTTTTTATTTAGTTTATGCAATCTTTCCTTGATATGATAGTAACTTACTGTACTTATTATGTTTCGTACTCAAGTAGTAGCTAATAATTTACGCAATAATTGTAACAAATTTTGCACTCTACGTTGCATATTTTCCAAAAGTTTTCATTGAATTTAAGAAAATACTTACTTAATTGCCATTTACTTCTTATTATTTCAAAATATATTAAATTTTTTTAAAATTAGTTTCCATTTTTCTAAAATTTTCACATTATAAAATCGTAGTGAAATATTACACTTATTTGATACATTTTATTGATTGATGCAATTTTATATCATGTAATTTATAATTTATTATCACATATAACAAATTGCATAACTTTTTATAGACATATCGAAACATTTTCGAGAGATACTCAGAAACGGGAAATAGTTACCAAATTTGTTTAATCTGCAAAGCACTAAACATTCCAAGGTAGTTTATGGAACTATTCATTTTTAATCACTACATCGAGGGAACTAAGAATGGCAGGAAGTCCAGGTAATTACAAAACTGTAACTCATGTAATCACTTAAAATGAAACTGCTGCAGAGTTTCTAATAAGATAATTCTACTCCTAAAGTTCTCTCTATGAATGACTGGAATTTGACCAAAAGGTGGTCGTATGATTTCGTTTTGAAACATTCAGAAAGGTTTCTGCATATTATTTTGGTCCCACCTTTAAAGCATTTGTTCAATAACTACATTCTCATTCCTTGAGGCGTAAACGCGATTTCATATTGATTAAAATCTCCCCAACGGTTGTTAAGGTCACATCTACTTGTTGTACTTCCCCTCAACTACCACACCTACTTCCAAAGGTCACGTTTTCCCAAAGAGTATCTCTAATTAACAGTAAATTCCTCACTAAATGAGAATTTATTGACTTCCATGTCAGCAGAGGACTTTCAGTTTGTTAGCTTCGATTGTTTGTAATTGTGCTATTTTCTAGGATATAATATTTAAAAAAATCTTTTACTGGAAAACATACAAAATGTATATGTAATATAATACTAAAAATTATTGTTGGAGATTACTAAATATTCAAAATATAATAATGAAGTTTTCAGAAGAATCGTCTTGGGATGATTACTTGTTGTTTCATCTTGCTATTCATTCTCTTTAGTATTGCTTTTTGCATAAGCTCACCTAATTTGGGCCTGTCAAGAAACGCACTTTAAAAGATTAAATTTAGCATTATGCAGTTAATAGTTTATCCATTTTAAAGAAAGATTTTTTTGCCTTTAGAGTAATTTTTATATATATTTCCTTAAAATATTTTGTTTAATCAATAAATCCTTATTACCAATTTTTATATAAAACTGTTCAAATACAAAAAAATTTGTATTAAATAATTAATTTACTGTACATTTCGTAGATAGAAGTATTAAATGTTTATGAATAACAATAAAATTTTTCCTATTAAGTCATGCCAAAAACGTATTTATGGTGAGTTGAAATTTTGTGTTATTATGTTGATTTTACGTTGATTGACAATATTACAATTTAAATCAAGATGTTTTGGAGAAATATGATGTTACAAGAGAGAAGCTTATCTTCATCGACACATGCAGATCTTAACTTCACTTATTAAGATTTTTGTGAGTACTTACATTTAACAGTTGCAATAAAGAAACAATTTTAATCGATTAGATGTTTAATGTGAGAATCATATTATCTAGTTCAATATTCCAAGCATAGTTAAATGTTAACATTCAACATAAAACAGTGATAAAATTTTGAAAGTATAACTTTAAAAATACTGAATTTCTTCAAGTATTTTGTCATTATTTAATATTATAAGAAAGAAACACATATATTAACAATATAGCAAATTACATAAAACTAACTAACAATACATTAACAACAATACACTATGCTAACAATATTAACAAACACATATATTTCCCTTTCAACATTTTGTAAATTTTAAAATATCACTTCAAAAAACAGTGGGAGGACAACAAAACAAAAGGAGATCTGGAAACAAGATAGATAAATATAATAATTTTTCTAAACTTTGTTAATTAATTTAGCTATTTCTTTTGCAGTTGCATAAAAATTATCGAACTAATTAATTAAAATACAAGTACATTTACACGAAATTCATGTATTGTATTCCAAATTAAATCTAAATTAAAAAATCTTACGGGAAGCGGACAGAAAAAAAACAATAATTTCTATTAATTAATAATATTAATTTATATTTTCAAAAGAATACAAATTAATAAGCTACATTTTATTCAACAATTTTTTTAGTTTATAATGTAATAAATTAAATTAGTAACGAAAAGTCACATTCAAATGTATTACTGTGAACAAAAGTAAGACCAAATATTTTTTTTTTTTCAAAACCTATTTATTTATTCTTCCAAATTTATTTCATCGCCTTTTTAAAAATCCCCCCGGACACATTGCACTTATGCCAACTTTTTCCAATCCTCAATGCATGCTAAAAGTCATCGGCAGGGATGGCCTTCAAAGCGCGCGGCGATTCTCTTCAGTGTACTCAAAACGGTGTCCCTGTTGTGGTCTTTTCAGTTTAGGGACTAGCCAGAAGTCGCACGGGTGTGAATACGGTGGTTGTGGAATGATATGGGTTTAATTTTTGGTGAAAAAGTCACGAAGAATCAATGCAGTTTTACCTGGCGCATTCAGTGTTTTCGGTACCAATCGACATTTGACGCGTTTGAGGCCCAAAATGGAATTGACATCCTTTTGAAATTCCAACATCAGCAGCAAGGTCTCTAATTGAAAATCGACGGTTTGCAAGCACCAAATCTTGAAGTTTTTGGACGAGAGCTTCATTTGTTGATGTTGCTGGTCGACCAGAGGGCTCTTCGTCTTCAAGGCGTTCTCTGCCTTCTTTTGAACTGTTTATACCACTAGTAAAAAATTTTTTTCGATATAGGAATGCTTACCGAATGCCTTCTGCTGCCTTCTTTAGTGCAAGTTCTTTGCTTAATTAATTCAGACCTTTCAAAAATTGCTGGAATCCGTTTTAGCGTCTCACAAAAACCAACTCAATCACTAATTAATATTTTGACGTCAAATTTCCCACAGATATCAAGGACAGTGCCAGCAACCTAAAAAAAAAAAAATTGAAATTCCATAAGACCCGGGAATTTTAAATTGAAAATTGGGCTTCCTTTTTTGACACAGTATTATTAATATGGTAGATATCATAATAAGAACTAATAAAATTACCGTTTATATTAATACACTGGTGGACAAAATTAAGAGATGGAAAGCATTTTCGCACATTTCTCTAAAAATACCGCACAAAACCTGGACAGTTGATTGCCATATATGGTCACTGTAGCGCTATTGGCCCTGAGATAAGTTTACGTATTCTTGTGGACGTTGTTAAGCCAGCAGGAGGTATAAAAGTCCGCATCGAGCTGTTCATCTCATTCCACTCTTCAACACAGTTGCAGATTTTAGTGCATTTTTGAATAATCATGTTGTTTCATGCTGGGTTTTAGGTGAAATGAGTGAACATCATAGTTTAGACGAAGGTATGAGGTGGAGAATTGTGGGGTAGACTTGAGGCAGGCCAGTCCCAAGCTCAGGTTGCTAGGGGTTGGATATAACACCAAGCGTCATTTCCAATTTGTGGAGTCAATTTAAAACTAGTGGGACAGTATGCAGACGACCAGGACAAGGTCGCCCGAGGGCTACAACGGCCAATGAAGACCGGTATTTGCTCCTTTTTCAGCTAAGCGCCAGAGGACGGCTACAGCCACTCAATTGTCTAGGGGCCTCGCGGCTGCTACAGGAACATCAATTTCGAGTAAGACAGTTTCCAGGAGACTCCATGAAAGAGGGCTGTATGCAAGGAAGCCCGCTATTTGCATCCCACTCCCTCCCTCTCACAAAAGAGCGCGTGCAGAAGGGTGCAGACAACATCAAAAGGGGACACAGCTTCAATGGGCTAACGTTCTCTTCACCGATGAGTCCAGATTCTGTCTACAACCTGATTCTGGACAGTTATTGATATGGAGGGAACCTGGAACCCGATACCATCCTAGCAACATTATCGAAAGGGACCATTATGCTGGTGGAGGTCATGGTTTGGGCAGGGATCATGCAAGATACCCGCACACCGCTCCATGTGTTTGACAATAGTTCCGTGAATGCCCAGAGGTACAGGCAGGAGGTCTAGAGCCCTATGTGCGTCTTTTCAGGGGGCGCTGTTGGCCCTGAGTTCATTTTTATGGACGGCAATGCGCGACCACATAGGGCTCTCATGGTTGTTGAGTATCTTGAAAGCGAGGATATTCAACGAATGGATTGGCCAGCCAAATCCCCTGACCTGAATCCTATTGAACATGCTTTGGATGCTCTTGGGAGAGCTATTGCGATGCACCAACCTCCCCCAGAACCATTCTGGAGTTAAAATTGCTCTGGTGGAAGAATGGGAGGGTCTTCCACAAGCCCTCCTTAACTCCCTTATTAACAGCATGCATACTCGTTGTGCATGCTGTCTGTCTGTCAGGGGTGACCCTACACCATACTAGAGGCAACACACACTGTACAAGCCTCACTTTTATTGTCCTCTTTTATCCTTAAGTTCAGACTACATTGGATTTATTGGCAATAGGTCTTGCCAGTGAATGGCACTTTCATTTTGTTTTGCATACTTTATTATCATGGAATAAGCTATATCCATACCAAATTTCATTTATTTATATTCAGTATTTTGAGATATTTGGGAAAATGTCTTCCATCTCTTAATTTTGTCCACCAGTGTATGTGAGGATTTTATAAAAAATTTCAAAAATTGATTAAAATGTAACTTTATGAGTTAAAATTTAAATTATTAGCAGATTATTTAAAACATTTGCACAATTTTTTTGCGTTCTCATTCGATTTTTTTGTTTGTTTGTTTTGCAACGTAGTCGTTTTTGTATCATGCTATATAAAAAATATCTTATATAGCTATGCCTTATTTTCTTAGATTTCAACTATAATTATTATATTAAATTCAGATAAATTAATTGAAAATCTTTTTGTTGCTTATAAATTACCATATATTAGTATGGATACACTATATGCCCCTAGAAACATGAACACTAATCAAAATCCCATAAAAATGGTTACTGTGTTTCATTTGGATTTGAGCACTTTCCCACAAGATTATCCCTACTTAGAGGGGTGAAATATCTGCCATTGATGATTCCATCTGCTCATGCTTGCCTCATTTTCAGCGGTGGATTAGATGGTAAAAAAAAACCTGTTCATTTTCGTAGTAGGTTGACGGCTGACAAACTATGAAATATGATTTTTAAAGGGTCATAAAAGATACATCGAATTATTAGGGTATGCTGGTGACAAGCACTATGGGGCAGCAACCCTTTTAGTTTAGTTCCCCATTGGCTTTGAAAGGAATTATTCCCCCTTTTCCCTCTAATGGATTGATATATTAGACATCGCCGGGTTACCCTTCGATGAGCACTGTATCTGCCATATGTACCGTGTGTGACTTCAGGACGTCTGACAATAAAAATAAAAAAGTTCCCACATATTGTCCCTTTTGCCTGTAGAGAATAACAATAAGAGTAGATCATTCAAGTAAGGACCTTAGTCCATATTTTAGAGAAGAGGAACAAGTTTCTATTGAATCAATACATTAAATTCTACCTAGGTAAATACTACATGAAGGCGTCCATTATGCCTTCTAACTCTGTTGTTAATGCACATCAATGTAAAATCATAAAATTCACAGAATGTTTTCGTGTATTTTTAATATTTTTAAATTAGAGTGCCTTTGCAATTACTCAAAAGTAATTGTTTACTGGAAGCAATTAGAAAACACTTAAAAGAGTAATAGAAAAAGCACAAAAATCCTCTTTATTGATTTTAAATTTAATTACATTAAACTGATTTAATTACATTAAAGCTGATTTAATTACATCATTTTTCCTTTGGTACAAAATGAGCGAATTAACCTCATTCTTCATATATGCTTGCAGTTGATTATTATGGAAATTGCAACTGTTATCTTTTTGTTTACTTCATAATATCTGCCCATATTTTTATAATATAGCAAATGGTTTTCTTTCATGTTATTTAAAAAATTTCATGAATTGTTATTATTGTTTACTAAAAATATTAAAAAGGTCTTTACAATCATTTGAAATAAATTTCTGATGCATGACTTCAGGATTTCCTTTGACTTCAGAAGTTAATCATATTTTTATAATATGTAAAATGGTGTTTCTTCCATGTTATGCAGATATTTCTTCCTATTTCTATATAATCAAGAAACTAATTAAGTTAAAATGATTTTGGTTAATTCCATTGGATTTCTTATACATTAATTAAAATTGAAATATATTACATGGTTTATTAAAATCAATCAAATTATTTGAATTAATATTTTGTTTCTAGATAATTGTTAAACTATTTTTTGGTATATAATACAAACAAATTTCTCCATATAAAATACTGAAATGTTTTTATCTTAAGAGTTTAAATTAGTATATGTCATATATCGTTTTTAAAATCAAAAGTTATATTTGAGATTTTATTTCCATGTAAACTTTTTCGTGTTTACACTTTATCAAAATAACAAAATCAGCTTACCATTGCATGAATCATCTTGTAAATCCATCTTTCATTTTTTGTAAATCTATTCATAAATGAAAGCGCAATCAATCATATACCAACTCCAGTAATTCTACCCATGGGGGGGATTCAGATCGAAATTGATAGCGAATGGAGAAAATGATAACATGTGGTACTTGTTTTTAATTCTTTGTGTACTCCAAAATGAGAGGCATTAATGTTTCCCAATGGGATTGCTTTTAATGGGAAAATATACGAATTATTATTCAAGCTGTTTCTTTTCTTTTAATTTATACTGTTCAAAACAATTACCGGATATTGTGAGTTGGGTTTGAAATAACCATATAATTGACAAATTTTCTAATAAAAATGAAATAGAAGACGTTAAAAAGAAAAATTACAATGTTTACAAAGTTGAGAATGTGCAAGTTTTGTGTGTCACTTCGAAACTACACTTTTATATTAGGAGAAAAAAAGAGACCTGCAGCATTCCTTCTGTAGGAGATTAAAAAACAATTGCCACTCGTTGAATGTTTTGTAACAGTGATTACGATGTCTCAGCAAGATAACTTAGCTGAATCGGTAATCTGGATGGTCATCAGTCGTTTAGAGGGGCTGGTTATATGCAATCAATTGTAGATGATGCATTAAAGTTTCTCAAAGTGTCATTTTCAGACTATGAAATCGATTTTTAGAAACTGGAAATGTTCAAAGGAAAAAGGTCGTACGCACGCAACAACACAAAATGAGGATAGATATTTAAAATTAACGCACTGTAGAAACTGCACTAGTAACGCTACTTTCTTGAAAAGGATCTTCAGAGGACTACGGTTTCGACTCAAATTCGATTCGAAACCGACTCCATCTGTCAGAGTTTGTATGCTCGCAGGAGCTATGGTTTGTGTCTCGACGACACAGGCTACTGTGCTGCTCGCAGAAGATGGGCACAGGGCATCTCAGAAGGAGACGAGAATGTGAGTGGAGCATCTTCATGGACCCACTTTAATGTACAACATAAAAATAGGAGGATTCTCATCTCAGAGAACCTGGTACATAATACTCCTGCATTTCTGCATTAAAATTATTCCATTCGTCAGAACGGAGCGATAATCTGTGGACTGGCAATTCGATCAATGACCGTACCGACCTGCATATTATCGGGAATGGAGCACTAACGCCTCAGCGATATAGGATGAGATCCTCAGACCTATCGTGGTCTGCCTGCAGCAACTGGGAATAAATACATTCTAATGGATGATAATGCCAGACCATATCCTGCTCAGCTAGTGGGCAATTTACTTTTCGACGAAAAGGAATCCTTCGAATGGATTGGAATATATTCCCATGTACATAAACTCTGATAATATATGTTGGGGCTTTTCTGGAGGGGAGGTTGCTAGTCACTTATCACCCTCAAGAAATAATTTAGCAGTTGAAAAACTCTCTTCTACAGGAATGAGAGAGAATACTTCATTCCCTTACTGATAACCTCACTGATTCCATGCCTCATAGGTGTGCGATATTGCTTTCGGTCAGGAGGAAATTATGCACCTTATTGAAATACATTTGTATCCGAAAATCACATTTTTTGTTTGTTTGCATAATATGCACGAACTGCACTTTTTTTAAATTCCCCAACAAATATTGTCAAAAAATTTAATTATTCCTTGATTGTTGCTTCTTATTCTTTCAACGCAACACCTATGCATCATATATTAGTCACTAACACATTTCATCATCCGAAGTTTATACCCCAAAATCATAATATTTCCTAATTATTTTCAACAGTATATACTGCATACGTCTCTTAAACAAACTGCTGGAAATTTCAGTGTTTAAAAAAGCAAGATTCAAAAATAATTTTTGGCGATATTTTATTGTTCTTACAGAAATTTAAAACGCGTGATTTTATTTCTATTTTTATTAGTTTGATGGTATTTGAAACTTTATAGGTATCGTTTTTTCCTTATCAAGTGCCTCTGTTCAAATGCTTAAGTGAAAAACTTCACAATTATTTACATTATTGTTTTAAATAATTTATTTTCATTAAGTAAAAATTTAATTGTCATTTTATATTCTATTCATCTTATGCATAGTATGTGAAATTTCACTCAAAATAAATCTGAGATAAGTTTTCATTGCATTTTCATCTATTCCATAATTATGTTTCGCTTCATTAGTGGCTAACTCAGAGGCTAACCCTGTTAAAAACAATATAAAAATCATAGAAAATCACAAAAAGAGTCGTTATTCTTCTTCTTAATATTGTTTATAGAATATTTCGAGGTTATGTTCAGATTTCTCGCGATATCAGATGAACCCATTTGGTTTTAGAATGAGATTATTTTCTGATAACTTGCTTTTAATGCAATGCATGCAGAAGCTATTACGAATATTTTTTTTTGTGTGGCATTTATTTCACTAAATAAATATTTAGCATCTTTAAAATTTCAGTTTTTAAATAAATTTGACACGAGTTATGGATATTCTTCCATCTGTTTGAAAAGTAATATTATTTCTCTTCCAAATAGTTTAACCATGCTTGGAAAGCAGTTTGAAGCTATCGACAGGGTTAGCAGCATCAGACGTGGCCAATTAAAGTTGGGAAAGTTTCCGGGAGGATGGTACTTAAAATTCTATCAACTTCACTTTCATGAAATAGTAGCCAGATTAGAGTCCATCACGGTTTTCTAAAAACTTTGATGGACTCCACTTAGTGTCTATCACACTTTAAGTGTGATAGACAGTTGTTTCAATTCAGTATATTTAATACTTTTTTATTTTTGAAATAAATGACTGTTTCTTTTGAATAGCTGTAGTAATAACTACAAAACTATCACAAAAAATCTGCACCTATTTTTAGGGATTGCTAAATAAATTTTTTCAATTACTATAATTTTCCTAAGATTTTAATCGATATTTTATTATTTATTATTTTTTATAATTTCATAAGGAATAAATTATTATATGTTTAATATTAAATATTTAATTTTTATTATTAAAAATAAATATTTTTTAAAATTATTTTTAATTGTCAATTTATTTATCATAAATAAATTAATTTAGCTTTTCTATAGCTTTTAATATAGCATTTAAAATAGCTTAAATAAATTAATAATAAATAGCTATTCTAAATCGCTTAAATTAGAATCTGTCACAGATATGATAAACAGTTGATTCAATTGAGTATATTTAATACTTTTTTTATTTTGGAAATAAATGACTGTTTCTTTAAAATAGCTCTAGAAATAATTACGATACTATCATAAAAGGATCTATTTTTAAGGATTGCTAATTTTTTTTCAATTACTATATTTTCCCATAGTTTTTAATTGATATTTTATTTATTATGTTTTTTTCACTTCAATTTCATAATGAATAAATATTTATATGTTTAATAATAAATATTTAATTTTCAATATACAAAAATAAATATTTTTTAAAAATTATTTTTAATTGTCAGTTTATTTTGTCAAAAATATAACTTAAATAAATTAATAATAAATGGCTTATTCTTAATTGCTTACAATTTATTTAAACTTAATATTTTTCCTAAACTTTTAATCGACAAAATTTATTACTGAAATTTTTCTATAATTTCATAATAAATAATTATATGTTTTATAAATATTTAATTTTAATATACAAAAATAAATATTTTTTTGAAATTTATGTTTAGTTGTCAATGTATTTTTCAAAAAAGATAGCTTAAATAAATTAATAATAAATTGTTATTTTAAATTGCTTAGAACTTATTTAAACTAATGCGAAAAATTTAAGCATCGGTTTTTTTTTTATTACTACTTCATATTTTTATTTTGCCTATTTGTTATAGTTAACAATATATGAAAGAAAACTACAAATATAAAAACCTAAAACTAAATTGAATTTAAATTTCATATCATTTGTTAAAAAAAATAATAAAAAATATGCACTCTTGTTTAAAAGTCACTAGTCAAACAGCCCAAATAAAATAAAATTTTCAATTCATCATTGTCGTAAGATAAAATAATTGCATCTAAATTTCCAATTTATCATCCAAAACTAATGCTATTTTAAAAACTTGATTGCTCCAATTTTTAATTTAATCTTAGAATAAATAGAATAAATGTATATTTCATTTTCGAACATTAATTAAATTTAAAAAAGTTTACATAAATTGCTTTTGGAGGAACATAAAACAAAAAGATTATTTTGAAATATCAAGATTCCATTTTTTTTAAGAACAATATAATTACATTATGATTTATAAATATAATTATTTTATGATATTATAATTATTGTTTCAATATATCCAAGATATATTTTACTAAAAATTTCTAAATATTTTCTGAAATATGACAAAAAAATAATTAGTTCAAGACTTTTTATGGAATGATAATTTTTAAAACACAAAATATATCATTAGTTGTATTTTTATTCTTTTTGAATTGGTTCTCAACTTATTATTACCAGATTTGATTTGTTAATCATTAAATAATTAAATAATTAAAGGTTTAATTAAATTTGCATATTAATTAAGTTAAAAAGTAATTGAACAACTGTAAAATATAAAATAGATCATTTAAAAAAATAATAGATAGTTTGATTTTTTATATCCTATTATACATAGAAAATGTATTTAATGTATTAAAATACCTCTAAATCAATTTTAAAAATTATTTTCAATTTTAAAATAAAAAAAACAAAAAAGTCTTCCATATAATTATATGTATATATATATATATATTTTTATTATTCTGATAATTTCTCATTCTACCTTGGTATGCAAAAATATTGTCTTATGGCAATGCATTTAAATTTTTTTTTTAATTATTATATTATTCTTTCAACTTCAGTAAAAATTATTTTTAATATTATTTTCAGCTTAGTTAAATAATTTTCTATTTTAATATTTTTTATCTAAATAGTTAATTTATTATTTCTAATCTAATTTCTAATAATTTTAATTTTTTAATTAATAAAAAGAAATCTATTATTTACTGATTAACTAATTATTCTTTTCTAATTTTTAATGGATAGAAAAAAATGATACTTAATGAAGTTAATCAACTAATCATGGAAATTAAGAAATACTAAATAACAATATTTTAAGTTAAATATTGTTTTAGTTAAAATAAAACAATGTTAAAATAGTGACATTTTTGTAACTAAACGGATTCGAGACATCTTGGATGTATTTCTACTGGATTGATCACTCTTTTAATTTTTTTTCTTCATTCATAAACGTCTATGATTTTATACAAATATTTATAGAAAAAACATTCTATAAAATTGCATAGAAGCATACATATAATTTATTTTTAAATATAAATTTAATTTACTAATTTATTTTATATTCTATTTTTTATAAATTGCATTTTTTTTTTTTTCGCTTTATTTTTAAAGGGATCGTTTTCCAAATGGATTGGAAAACAAAATCTTGTCACAAAAAGTCTTCGTAATTGTCCAATTTAACTAATCACTGTATGTTACCCCAGTTCTGAGTAAGTATGGTTGGGAAGAAAAGTAAGTTGGACAAATGGAAGATGATACTAATTAACAATATTTAAAGTTACACTGTTTTGTAATGGAGATAATGACATAATAGTGTCATTGTTGTAACTAACCGGATTCGAGACATCTTGGATGTATTTCTGACTGGATTGATCACTCTTTTAATTTTTTTTATCTTCATTCTAGTTCTGATTTTATAGAAATATATATACATTGTTTATATGAAATTGCATCAAATATTTTTTAAATATATATTTAATTTACATTTACATTACATTACTTGTACTTTTTTTCTTCCACCGCCTATAGGCAATGCATCTTTTATAGTTTCATTTTCAACTAAGTTCTCAAATTTAATATAATTATTTATCTAAATAGTGAAGCTTTTTAGTTTAACTTTAATTTAATCGATAGAAAGTAGTCAAATTAATGAAGAAAACCTTTAAATGATACTGATGCTTATTAACAATGTTTAAAATTAAACAGTGTTTAGTGGAGATAGTGATGAAATAGTGGCAGTGTTTAAACTAACTGGATTCGAGACATCTTGGATATATTTCTATTGGATTGATCAATCTTTTAATTTTTTTTTCTTCATTTTGGCTATGATTTTATACAAATTTATATATAACGTTTATACGAAATTGCATCTAATTTTTTTAAATATTTATTTATTTTTCATTATTTTATATTCTACTATACAAATTGTACTTTTTTTTTTTTTTTTTTGCCTTATATGTTTAAAGAAATTGTTCTTCAAATGGATTGGAAAGTACTTCGTAATTGTGCAATTTAACTAATCACTGTAAGTCACCCCAAGTTCTGAGTAAGTGGGGTTGGGAAGTGAAAGAAGTCGGGGTGCGGCGGGGATATTGACAATCTCACTTGCGGTCCAGAACGCAGGCGCGGGGATTATCCAGTCGCTGCCCAAACCGCCGGCGAGGTCCCAAGCAACGTCACAACGCAGCCATCCCCTTCTTCGCCCGGGAGTCCTCTCGGCTCGCTCGCCGCACCATCCTCACAGGTACGTCCACCCCCACCTTTTTATTATCGTTTTTTTTTCTTTGAAACACCCCTCTCCCCCTCACCTTCATTTGTCTCCTTTCATCCACTTCTCTTTACTGGCTCCGCTCGCTTCTTGTGACAAAACAAGTCGCAGACGATAATTCCGCATGTTGCCACCGGGCAAAATGCTAATTCTGTTCGGCGGAAGAAAATGACGTTTGTGTTCGAGAACTGCGAATGACTGATTGGTTAGAGTGATTGGCGAGTTTTAAAAAGTGATTTGGTGATTGGAATGTCGTATATTTTTTTTTTTTACTAGTAGTAGAGTGTGTGTGTTTTTATTGAATTTGTATTTTAAAGAATTTTTTTTTCGTTGATACATATCTTTAGAGTTAAATAAAGAATTCATTTGGAAAGAAAGTTGTGATTTCTCAAATTTTTCGAAAAATAACTTTTTATTTATTGTATTATCTTTTATGCAATTGGCTATTTTATTTTTGATTTCGTTAGATTTCTTTCATTCTTCTTTCAAAAGTTTAAATTTGCATACTTGATTTGTAATATTTAATTTAGTTTTAAAACTTTTAAATGATTTTGCCTGCAAATATTTTCCCTATTCTTAGTTTTAGTTTTTATTTCATATTTTACTACTGATTTTTATGCAAAATATTTTTATTTTAAATTAAAATTATTTTACACCACATTAAAATAAAAATAAATAAATCATACAAGAAATCGAATCAAATTCTTTTTAAGAACTTAATTCGAATAAGTATTATTAATTATTTATATTCTATAGAATATTAATGATTTAAAAACATTTAATTAAAATATTTTATATTTTTACAGGTATTTTCAAATAAAAATACATTTGTATATTTTCAAATTAACAATTGTTACGCATAAATATTAATAATCAACGTATTGTAGATCTCCTTTAAATAAATTTTATTAGAATTCGTTATAAAGTTTTAAAGGAAATATTACGGTAATTTTGTTTTACAAAATCACGAATGTTTATCTCAAGGCCTGACAAATGTTTTAATATTAAGGCGCTATGTATACATTTATTAAATAAAAAGGTTATTAAAATTATGAAAACGTGTTGCTTTAAAAAGCCGTACCATAAACTTTCTTTTCATTTTATTTGTATTTTTTTAATTATTTAGATTGAATTTATTTTAAATACAATTACGAATTATCAAAGATTGAATGTTACCCATAAAAAAATTTTAAATGAGAAAAATTAAGTTTAATAAAAATTTTTGAATTGCTTACTAAAACATTTTAATTAAATATTAGTATCTTAAACCTTTAAGATCAGTTTTTGGTAAAATTTTCGAAATAATCTTTAATGAATTCGCACAGTATTATTTTTAATTTTTCCTGCCTCACAAATTTTTATTGCTATTTTGTAGAAACATAATTTTTCATGCTCCATTTTCAAATTTGGTTAATATGCTATGCTGGGTTCAAATCTAGTGACTCTTTACAATTTTAAAGGAATCATAATCGAACATTTAAAGCAGTAGTACTGTTACTCTGATAGAAATAGGAGTCCCTTTGTAGACATAAAATATTTGTCTACGGGGATTAAAATATCAATATATATATGCTGATCCATGAACCGTCGATAAATCGAAACTTACCCTCTCCAAAAGATCGCATGTACCAACACTACTACCACCACCATATTCCCGGAATGAAACAAGTTCTCTTTTTAAATTTTTATTTAAATCATTGTGCAAACAGTTGTTTCGAATTTCTTACATTTGCTTTCATTAAAAATTACACTAAAAATATTTTTCATGTTCTCGGCATTCTGTTCTTTACACGAATAAGAATTTTTCCTTGTGTCCTTCACATTAATACTTGGCTTACAGAATTATTCTCTAAAGAACTTACACATGCTATATAACATTTTGGATTTGCATTTATTTTCGAACTGTAATAAGATTAATTCCATGATACAACTTAGTTAAAGTCTTTGATCATGATTAACTGATTATATTATTTTGTTTTCGTAACATTTGTGTTTGAAAATATATTTAAATTAATTATTATATAATCTTCCTTCTTAACGCTAATTAATTATATTTTTAAAATCTAGCAAAGCATGTTTGAGTGATGGAAATATTCTCATTATAGAAATAATACTGGAACAATTAATTATTAATGTAAATAATTAATTATTCTAAACAGATTATTGTATTCACTATGGGAAATTATGTTTGAAAACATTTTCCATGGTTATGATTGAAAATTAGATAAATTGAATGCGAGTCTTAAAATGATATGAAGAAACTTACGTGAGAATAATTTATTCTTAAAATATATTTATAAATTTTCTCTAAATTATGAAAAACATTACATCTTAAAACCTTAATATATTTTTTTGAATAAATTTTTCGTTTCATGTCTCAATCATTTAAAAATTTTTACTTATTCAACATTGCGAATACTTTCTTTATTCTTAGAATTTCAGCGAGAATCATACATAGGCGAATACTTCTGCGAGGCACTGTCTATAACTAGATTAAATTCTAAAAGTGGAAAAATCGATACCAAGAAAATCGATTTATTACAGTGCACTTTTGAAATATATTTCAGCAGAAATTTAAAATTCTACACTGCTTCTTTTCTAAAATCTTAATTCATATTCTCTTTTTGATAAGAACTCTAACTCAATTCTTATTTAAATAATCTAAATACTTTTTTATCGAGGAAAAAAGATACTTTTATGTAAAGGAACATGGTTGTCTTTCTTTTTTACAGATTGGTTCTATTTTTTTTATTGTAAAAAATATATTAGTTCATTATAGTTAAGTGAGAGTTAAGATCAGGTGCAATATCATACAATAATTCGTGTAATTTTTAATTATTATAAAAAATTTGTAACATACTTTTTCCCCTAAATTGTAGTTACGGCGTTTTTTATTTTCCTCGTAATTTTTTTAATTTTTATTATTTAAATAAAAGATAAAAGAGGTTTAAAAAAATCAGGCAAAATTAGATCACATTGTAAATTCATTTAAAGTATTCTTATATAAAAACTGAATTAATTTGTTCTATGAAACGAATGTAGCATTAACTTAAATATATTTTATGATGATCAACATAATATTTTTATTACAACTATTATGCAATGTTAGTAATTAGAATAGCCAAATAAAAGTCGTTTTAATTTTGATTTCAGGAAATATGGATTAATTTTTTATTTTGTTTCATTTATAAAATATCAAATTGTTTGTATAAGACAAATTGCTTTAGAGCAGTCAATATTGTTAATAAATTCTAATGTAATTTGTTTTGTACAATCATCAGTTCTTTATTTCATATTTGTTTAGAAATATATTTAAACATAAAAATATTTTTTTTCCGAAAAAAATGATTTAAAGTAAAAATCATTTTTAACATGTACTTAAGTTAAAGTTTTAATTCCATTAATTTTTTATTAAACTAGATTTTTTTTTAACTAAATAAAGCAAATTTTTGTTGGAAGTATCAGATTTTATTCACATTTCAAAAACTCACAAAAAGGTTTATTTAATAAGATGAATACCTCATAAACAGATATTAATTTGTATCATTGTTTTCAAAAGGCAACTTGGCTATAGATAAAATAATAATAAATAATCGGCATCTAGTCTTAGTCTACATTCAATGAAAAAACACTTTTTAGCATATAAAATATATTAATTCTAAAAATAGTTAGTAAGCAACAAATATATATACATATTGTATATATTCTGCAGTCTATAAATGCCATGATAAGTATGAAAAACATTTCAACTTAATGTTTGACTAATTTTTCATTCAAATATCTCTTCAAAAACTTGAAACCCATTAATAAACTTTAGAAAATAAAAAATAAAATAAAAATTTTAGAAAATAATAAAAAATAAATATTTAAAAAATTTTTTAAATTCATTATTTGATTATTTTTAATGCTTTTATTTACTTTTATGCAAATTTCGAAAATACATATTATTTAAAAACCTAATAATTTCATATTGAGTCAGTTTTTGCCCTCAGACTACAGCTTGGTTAGCCCAAGTTTAAATGATGGACGGATAAAATTAACGCATCAAACTAACACATAAAATAACACATAAAATTAATCGCAATGCGACGCCTAAAATTAACTAGCGCGTGAAATGAATCGCAATTTGAATAAATGAGCTAAACCAACGTAAATGTATTCTCAATTCTTGTTTGAATATGAGATAACAACGTAAATATCTTCCTGGGATATCAGATGGGAATATTTTCAGAGCCTTCGTTCAAATTCATTGTCTATCTCGATTGATGCTAGTAGTGTATACCTTTTAGTTTTTGTTTATGAATGAGATATTTCCAAAGTCACATACAAGTTTTCAAATTAATCCATAATCTTAGTCTGTTATAACCTCGAAGTTTTTGTACAACCCTTCTAATTTATGGTGATTTACAAGAGATAAAAAATCAAAACGTTTACCTTTCATTGTTTTTTTTCCTGTAAATCCCCTCACTACACCCACAATACCCTTGAATATAGATTTTATTGCAAAAAATATAGACCTCTATTGGTTTGCTGTGCAATAGACGTGTACGCGTACGCAATTAAATCTTTCATTTTTTTGTACTTTGTACTAGAGGTGCAAGCAATGCTGGACGTTTTGCATACAACTCTCCTTCGTAAAGTCTTCTGTGCACAGCTGACTAGAACGCCAGTCTTCTTGGCGCTTCAGCAATAGGTATCGAAGTGCTTTAGTGTAGCAGTTCTGCGCTTTATTTTAGATGGTTGCAAATAATGTTCATCAGCACACTTGTAGCCCTAGTATTTCTCGTCTGTACATTCTAGAAAATCTGATTCTATTCTTATAAATGCAATATGTTAATTACAGAATGACTCACTTTCAACCTTCTCGATATATAGGATTGGTTTTGTCCCACTTCTGGTAGCTCAATGGCTAACCATCGCAATTCATTTGATAAATAATATATATGATAGTTTTGATTCAAATATGAGTACTCATATCTAAATTAAAGCTATCTCAAAATTTTCCAAGGATTTTTTTATTTACAGAAATATTTTTTAAAGTCTCTTAACACATTATATTAATTACAGTTTATTATAATTAACACATTATATTCTTATTCATCATTTGCTTTTATGTGCGATGTGTATAATTTTGGTACAAATTTACTTATTTTTCCGTGCAATTGTAACTTTTCTGATTTTCTTTTCTTTTTGTGAATTTACGGTATTAATTTTTTTTTTTTATTTAAGAAATATCCAATAAGTATTCTTTCGCAAATATGATATATAACATACAATAATTGAGAATGCATTCAGCACAGTGTAAAAGCTGTACTAGATTTTCCATATAAACATTTTAACATCATGAAGTAATTACAGAATATTCAGGTTTTAATTAAAGCAATTCAGTTACAATGTGTACGTGTAATACATAAAATTATTCATGTAGAAATATTTGAAGTAGGAAAAGAGGCATGGTGTGTACTGTATCTGTAAACAACCATCACGATAATTACTAGAATGTGAAATAATTCCTCTTGCAGCACACTGATGAACCATTAACTAGGTAAATGTTGGTATCTTTATGATATGGAACAACTCTTTGGTGTTCCACTGCTGTCTTTATATTTATGAAGGTTAAGTGACGCCCTCTAAGGAATTTTAAGTTGTAACTTCTCTGTTTTAGCTTGCAAGAGGAAAAAATCCCGTATAGGCGTTGGATAAAAATTGAACAACTCAGCTAGGAAGCCCATCTGATGCTTGCTTTTTTTTTATCACAATTTCAACCGAATTTATTTATTTATCATTTGAGACGATGATTGTGTCTTAGGCCAAAGTAATCGAACCTGCTTTCTTTTACATGATAAATATCATTCCCTATCACCGGAGTCACCAGTGGGCAATAATGTAAGCGTAAATATAAAGATTCCATTAAAAGTTATTGTTGATCAAACTTTAATATGTCCAGAGCATTTTTCACCATGTACATTTTAAACATATTATTTTTGTATATTAGTCTATTTTGATGCTCAATTTTATGAGCAATGAAGATTCTGCTCAACTAATTTAAGACAAAAAATTTATAAGTAATTTAATAAAGGTTTTTATTAGTAGTTTAACAAAGGCTGTTTTGTAATACTTTTACAAAGCTTTAGACACATTGTTTTTTATTACGATATTGATTATAAACAAAGCTTTATAAAAATTGTTTTTATTACCAAATTATATATAAATTAATAATTTGGATCATTAATTTTTATCAAAGTCTAATATAATATTAAATATTATAAATGAAGTACTATATGTACGATGTTTCTATACAAATAAAATGAAGTATCTTTTAAAAAACTAATAAAAATATAAAAACTGAAGTAGAAAATTTTTCAAGAAAATAAATCAAATATTTTTAACAAAATAAAGTAAAATATATAAATGCACTCAATATAGCAAAAATACAAAATTAAACTTACAAAATCGACAATGAAAATGTCTGAAATTTGAATAAAAATACCATAATACAAATTTTTTTCCCTCATTTTATTCAAAAACAATCCTTCCTCTATTTGAATTTTCAAACACGTTCTAATGCAGTTCTATGCAATAACTGTTTGAAACTGAAATAAGAGAAAAAAAAAAGAAGAAGAAGTAGCGTTGTACTCCTAACGTCCTCAGAGAAATATTTTTCTCTTGAGAAAATAAAAATGAACTCCTTCCCTCACTGAAAATACGTTTCACTTTTTTTTTGTTGAAGCAGTATCTCTGCTTCAAAGAACTTTAACGAAATCAAACATAAAAGAACCTTCAGGATGAGTGATGGACTGATGTTATTTCGAAAATCTTTCAAGTTCTTCAACAAACTCTTGCATCGAAGAATTGTTTCAGAATTTTACGTATATTAGATATTTTTGTTGCTACATGTTATTTTCCACTTTATTTTGCAAATGATTAATGAAGTTGAAGATTTTATTTTACCGAAAAATATCACTGGCCAACTTCTTCTGATTTCAAGGTGAAATATGTACATTTTTAATGAAAAAAATTAACCAGTTTTTAAATAAAATTTGTTCACAGGTTGTTTGGATTGAATCCAGCTGTACATTTGAATAAAAAATGTATTTTAAGTGGAATTTAATTACATTTAACATTTAAGAAGAATCTACAGTTTTTCATTTCTATCATTTTCTTTGTTTAAACGTTATTTGATTGAAACAAAATTAAATGAAAAAAAGGAGATTACAGTTAATTAAAAGTTGAATAATTAAAAAGATTCTGGTTTCCTTAAATTCAGTAATAAATTATTTTGTAATGATTAAGAAATTGAAGATTTGATTTAATGGGAAAAATATCACTGGCTAACTTCTGTTGTTTTCAAGATGAAAAGTAGCATGGCATATGTACATTTTTAATGAAAGAAATTATCCAGTTTTTAAATAAAATTTGTTCACAGGTTGTTTGGATTGAATCCAGCTGTACATTTGAATAAAAAATGTATTTTAAGTGGAATTTAATTACATTTAACATTTAAGAAGAATCTACAGTTTTGCATTTCTATCTTTTTTGTAGCTTAAATGTTGTTTGATTTAAACAGAATTAAATGAAAAAAAAAGTAGAATACAGTTAATTAAACTTTGAATAATTAAGAAGCTTCTGATTACATTAATTTCAATAATCAATTATTAATTTTAGAAGTATGTGTGTTTTTCTTATTATTTCGAAATAAAAAATTAAAAAATGATACATCATCACAAATGAGACATACTTTTAAACGCTTATTTGAAATGTACAATAAGAAATTAAAAAGAATGATACATCATCATATTAAGAAGCTTCTGGTTTCCTTAAATTCAGCAAATGATACATAATTTACAAAACAAACACTTATTCTGAATGAAAATAATACATCATACCAATGATACATCATAAACATAAACAATTTTATGATACATCGTTCATAGAATTATAAGAGAATAAAATGCATTGTAGACTTATTTATTTCTTCAATTCCTTTACAAAAAATTACTTCTTTTTATACAGTTAATTACAATTTGAATAATTAAGAAGCTTCTGGTTTCTTAAATTCAGCAATCAACTATTAATTTCAGAAATAAATATGTTTTTCTTATGATTTCGAAATAAAAATAAATCTTAAAATTTAAACACTTATTTGAAATGTATAAGTAATTTAAAAAATTGCACATCATCACAAAAGATACATACATTAACGATACATATATTAACGATATATCATAAACAGTTTTATGATACATCGTTCATAGAATTATAAGCGAATAAATTTTTGTGTAGACTTATTTTTTCAATTCATTTAAAAAAAAAATTAATTTTTGTAGGAAAATACGTTTTTATCGATTTCCTTATATAAAATAAAATGCTGATTACAAAAATTTATATTAGTTTAAAACTGATAAGTAAGCTGCAGTATTAAATTACTTTTTAATTAATTAGAAGCTAATAATAATTTTGACAAGCGTTTGCGCTACAATCATGTAAAATTAAAACATTATGAATATCACAAAATTTATATCAGTTTAAAACTGATAAGTAAGCTGTAGTATTAAATTACTTTTTAATTAATTAGAAGCTATAATAATTTTGGCAAACGTTTGCGCTTACAAACACGTAAAATTAAATCATTGTGAAGTTTAATAGTAACAAAATTATTAGTTTAAAACTGATAAGTAAGCTGCGGTATTAAATTACTTTTCAATTAATTAGAAGCTAATAATAATTTTGGCAAAGGTTTTTGCTTACAATCATGTAAAATTAAAACATTATGAATATCACAAAATTTATATTAGTTTAAAACTGATAAGTAAACTGAAGTATTAAATTACTTTTGACTAACTAGAAGCTGATAATAATTTTGGCAAGCGTGCTTACACTCATGCAAAATCAAATCATTATGAAATTTAATAGTAACAAGATTTATATTAGTTTAAAACTGATAAGTAAACTGAAGTATTAAATTACTTTTCAATTAATTAGAAGAAAATAATAATCTTGGCAAACATTTTTTTTTACAATCAAGTAAAGTCAAATCATTATGAATATCACAAAATTTATATTATTTTAAAGCTGATAAGTAAGCTGTAGTATTAAATTAATTTTAATTAATTAGAAGTTAATAATAATTTTGGCAAACGTTTTTGCTTACAATCATGAAAAATTAAATAATTATGAAGTTTAATAATAACTTTATGATTGTCATTTATACATTAGAAAAATGTTAAACGACTTATTTATTTTACACTTTACATTCTTTTAACGAATAAAGGTTTCTAATACAGGATATTGCTTGCACAGAAACCACACCAATTTCTAAGAGTAATTGTCTCAATAAACGACTTCAAATCTTACCGAACTTTCGTCAAGCCTCATTTTCTGCGAACAAAAGGCACTTGCAAACAAGTACTTCGAAGCAAGGAGAGTTCTTATTCTCCATTTCTACTTCAACAAAGCCCGTTATGGAATGAAGATCTTTGATTACATAGATCTGCGGTTCTCTGCTTAGAAGGCTTTGCGGGTGTCAAATGTCCATTGTCTATTTATTCTTCCATTGCATGTCTAAATTGAGAGGAAATTGAAAGAACAGAATGCTTAGTGTTTTTAATACTATATATTATATGATGATGTAAAAAAAAAAAACACGTATTTTTAACTATTAATAACGAATATCCTTTTTAATTTAAATAATTTATTGAGAATATGGGCAATAAAAACACAAAAAAATATTAAAATTATTTATTTTATTATTACAAATTATTTCTGGTGCATTATTCAAAATTGGCAAAAATTTTTTTTTTTTTTTGTCTTTTAACTGGAAAAGACGCAATGATAAAATAAATATCCATTAACATATAATTTAACTGATATTGTTTGCTTACAACATCTTTTACATCTTACAACAAGGATATTTAAATAAATTTATAAAAAAATAATAACAAATATCGTAAAAATATTTGGACTAAAGCACATACAAGAAATGTCGATTTCAGCCAGTTTGACTATGTATAAAATAAAAATATTTCCTCTCAATTAAAAAAGTCGAGAGATAAATGAAAAAAAAATATTAAAGATTAAGAATGATAAGCTGGATTAAAAATACTTACAAAACTGTGGTATCAATTATTTTATGACTAATCCTGTACTTAAAATTGAAAAGAGTTTTAATTAAGAATAATTAACAATTAATTATTTTTTTCTCATCAAATAAATAAGATGAAAAAAAATCAAGAAAAATTCGTCATCTCGTCGTTATGGTTTTTTTTTTTCATAACTACGCATACAGAGTGTTTACGGTATTACAAATGCCATATAATGGTAACAATGTTCATTGCGGTTTGCTATACAGTATCGTTTTTACTAGCAGATTTGTGTTATTCCTTTGAATAAATAGTGCTGCATTTTCTAATCATTTGATCTTCCTGTAAATATATTTCTATATTAAAAATAGCAAAACTTCACTTTAAGTTTTTTTTATCAGCAGACTGGCTAATCAGACTGGTTTGTTTCGTTATTTTATTGTGGAGCAAACCGTTCTTGCACTCAATGAATTTATCCAACTCCATATTTATTATCCAAGATTTAATTGTATGAACTATTCTTGCCGCCCTTTATTAAGAGAACCAATGAAGACAGCGAGGTTATAGTTAATAACTTTTCTTTCGCACACACAAATTTGCTGATGGTCATACACATTTTAAATTTATTGTAGGTTTGCTTCATAATAAAAGTAACAAAACAAGCCCCAGTGATATTAGTATAACAAAACAGCAAATTTATTCAATACGTACGGCAACTTTGTATCAGGATGATGCAAGCTCGTGTTACTTTCTCGATTAAACATTTTGTCTTCAGAATTAAAATTCTGTTCAAACCATTCTGTTTTGATCTTTTTATCATCGGGGTTTAACTTTTAAGGACTTCTGATCACTAAACGTGCAATAATTATTTGATAAAAATGTTTAAGAAATCAGTAGAAGGCAAAAAGAGTTTAAAATTCTGAATTTGTAACAGCATTAAGAGTCCTATTTGTGATTTGTTGTCTTATTTTGTCCCTACAAAACTGTACCATTTTATCATTTTTTTATTTTTACTGGAAGCAAGGAATCTTTAAGTTCAAGTTATTGCGTGTAGGCAGTTGCAATAATAGCTTTTATCATGCAGAAAATCTCATGATAGCTGAAGTCCACCATGCACACAACATCAATTTATTGAACTGGAATTAACGATGATGAGTTTTTCTTTGTAGTCACGGAAATCAAATTTGTCTGTGACAACCAATGATATGAACGTCGGCGGCTGATGTTTTGATCATTCTTTTGCACATCAATATACTCATGTAATTCCCTAATTCGAAGGTTTTTTTATTTAAATTGTTTTTACCATTCTCATCTTTTATACTGGTAGCTTTGGAAAAGGTTTCAAGATAAGAGTAAAGTATACGAATCAGATGTTGTGATCATTTTTTACACAACAATATACTCTTTGTATTTCCATAATTGAAAGTTTTTTATTTAAATTGTTTCTAACACTCTTACCTTTTATACTGCTAGCTTTGGAAAAGTTTTGAGATACGAGTAAAGTATACGAATCAAATGCTTTGATCATTTTTTTACATATCAATATACTCTTGTAGTTCCATAATAGAAAGTTTTTTATTTAAATTTTTTTCTCAATCTCATCTTTCATAGTGGTAGCTTCGGGAAAAGTTTTGAGATGAGGAATAAAGTATACAAATCAAAAATAGTTCATGAGCAGTTAATTAGTTTTTGAATGTTGTATTATGTAAGTTCATAGAGAACCAGTTTTCTTATCCTTCACAATTCTTGAATAAGTGAGTGTTTCGTCAGATTATAAATGGCAAAGTTCATATGATTGCAAAGTCATCTCATCAGAAACTGTTAGCATTGTGATTGAAATAAATTTTCTGTCGATTCACCAAAGAATGGAATTTCCAGTTACACTGTTGTCGCATATTTTTTCCTGCATCATCGCCATTGAAAGTTCTTATTACTTTTTGCATGCCTTAGCAGAGTTTGTACTCAGTTTGTTGTTGTTGTTATGCAGCTGGCTTTACAGAGACGGTTAATCTTTATGCCATATGCAAGGGTTTGCTCCGCTGTTACTCATTTGGCACTACCCAGGAGGCACGTGTATCTTCAAGATATGCTACGAAAGCGTATAACACTAACCCCTGCGCTCAGTTTGTATACGTATAAAAAATATAGTCGAATAACAGTAAATGTCCCTAAAATAATTTTAATCTTTTTAAAGTCCAACTCTCAATCTTTGAAACTACTTATGGAGAAAAAGGAAGCTGTACAAATTAATATGCATAGCTGCTTTTTCAATTCGTCTCCATATATAAGAGACAGAATATTTATGGTTACCTGATTTGAAAATTTTTTTTTACTAAACTTCATTTATTTTTAACTTATTGTTTTTTTAGAGAAAATTTTAGGATATTAATGGAAAGATTAGAAAATATAATCTTAAAAAAATTAATTTTATTCTTTTAAGGGAAATAAATTAATTATGTTGGAATCAAATATCTAAATTATATTTCATTATTAAATACAGTCTTTTAATACAAATGTTAAATAAAAGTGAATAACACAAATCTATATTTATTTTTTATATAAAACTTTGAAATTATTAAATTCTTTAACCATTGTATATTTTTCTAAAATTACATTTCACGATTTTTCAGCAAGAAATAAAACGAATAATTTCAATAAAAAATAAATTATATTTCATTTCCCTTAAATAATTTTTTTATTCCGATTTTAAATATTTTTTTTTTTTCAAATAAAATTTAATCTACAATTTTACTTGTAAATTAAGTATTTTTATATTGTCAAATATAAATCTTTAAATTTATTTAAATATTTTTTTATTTTAAATTAAATTTTGAATGGTTTAAGGTTTCTGCAAGATTCAGTATTTTCATTTTTTAAGAATTAATAATTTTGTAAAAGATTTGAATAAAAAAATAAATAATTAAATTTTTGTTACTTTTTTCACTTTCTATAAAACACTGAAATAAATATTAAAATGTAATTTTATAATCATTTATATTGTATTTTTTTGTAAAAAAATTTCCAAAAAAATTGCTTTATAAATATTTCATCTAATAAAACTTTTATTCTTAAAAAAGTTGACCGAAATATATTTTTTTTTTTCCTTTAAAATTTTTCTCAATTTTCTGCAAAAATTAGATTAACACTAAAATTTTCTATACAACAAAACTTTAAAGCTAACAATTAAGAACTCAATATAAACAATTAAATCTAATGAATTTAAACAAAATCAAAATTTAAATACTGCCAAAATTTTAAGATATTTAATTAATGGTTTTTACTTTTTATGAAATAAAAAGCAAAGAAACTGTTAATATTATTTTTATTTTATTTATAACTGGGGACCTTTAATACCTCTGAACCTTTCACATACCTTTTTTCATACCTTTAATACCTTTTCACTGCACCAATGCTTAAATTACCATTATTTATTTGAAAGAAAAACAACATCTTATAACAGACAGCTGGGATTATCTTCACTGTCATAACTAGCCATCCTTAATAACTTTCAAACTAATCATTAAATAAAATTAAAGTTAGAACGACTTGTAAAAAGGAAAGTAATATCCTAAAAGGCATCAGAGTAAACTCTTTTGTCCTCCATTATATTTGACTGAAATTTAGGAGGGTTTCAAAATTTATACCTCAGGTTTCGTCAAAGAATGTTGATAATTTATTCTTTAAAAGGTCTTTTAAAAGAAAGACATTTACAACTTTTATTATTATATCCATCAATATGCTTTTCATCTATGCTTGTTTAAGCTTTTATCTTCCGAGCAACTGCTAACATGATGGTTATCCATGAGGATCGTAAAACTCGAAATCTGAAGTTTGCCTAAGGGTATGATATAAAGTTAGGAGGACAACTCATGCTTTATTGAACAGAAAGAATCAGAAATTTAGTGGAATCTTTAGATAAAAATGGAATTTTAAAGCATGCTGAAAATGTGGTTGACTTGATTCATACAATTTTGTGTTCTAACTGATTACTGATAAACATTCCAATATTTTTAAAATTTGATTTATTTATATGGAAATTTGATATTGGTGGATTCGTTTACACATTTAACTAAGCTAAGCGCTAAATGCCAAGCATATCTGAAGCATATTTTCTTGAATGGGATACTAAATTATTCTGAAATTGAATAAAATGACAAAAAAAAATTTTTAGAAATATTGTTAATTAAATTTTAATTATTATTGATTAAATTGCAATTCAGCTGAATAATCTATTGGTTACTAATTCTGCCTTCCGATCAAGTAGCAAACAAAAGAATTGTTGATTTCTTCGAAAATACTTAGACTAGGCAGAATGTTGGAATTGGAATTATTATCTTCACTGTCTAAAGGTCTGCCTTACAGGCTCTTAATAAAGGTTTCTCAAGTATGATGGTGGACATTATATCTCTTTCAGAACAAATCCACTGATTGTACAGAATATGTATCCTACAATAGATCCCTGCTCATGTGGATTTTTGGAACTTAATGAAATTGCAGACTCTTTGGCGAAGAATGCCAGAAGTCTGGAACAGACTGTAATTTCTACTTCCCTTGCAGATGCAAATGCCTTGGAAAAATGTAAACTTTTGGTTCCTTATAAGATCAAAACTAAATATGAAATTACAGAAGTAAATATCAACAGAAAAACAACTACTACTCTTACAAGATTAAGGATGAAGCACCACAAAAATATGAAAATTTCTGCTGATGGCATTAAAGAATACCAAAAATGTGGCAATTGCCCTGATGTTGAGATTACTCCTCATCATGTCTTTTATTGCCCAGCTGTTTCAGCCATCATATATTGTCTGGACCATCCCTTGGAACAGGATTTATACTCCGAGATGGCAATCAGCATAGCTAATATTATTCAGGAGCACCACGATATTTAATTCCCTTTTTTCCTCAGGGGATACAAATATCGTATTTTAATTAGAAACTTTCTAAGACATCTAAAGGGATTTAAACCATCATAAAACTTGCTTTATTGTTATCTATAATTTTTTGTAATATATTCTGTAATTTTCTACACAAAACAAACAGATAATAAACATATTTTATTCAATTATTAGAGAGCTAACATATCATTTCCAAACGAAGCTTGTAATAAAATTAAAATTAAAATAGGAAGTATCGTTTTATCTTGAAGTCACTGTTTAATTCTATCTAATATTGTCCTTAAAACATGTTTTAAAATTTAAAATAATAATTATATTTAATTAAATTTTGATATATTAACTGTTATTCTGTGGGATTTAACACTTTCTACAAAACATTCATTCGAATTCTATAATATAAGATTCTTCTGTATTAGATTCAGGACGAGAAAATATTTTCTAATGACTGCCCCGTGCTGCCTTCGTATAATTGAAGATAATAACTTTCAGTAAAATAACAAATTTGCACAGTTTCAAAGCAAATTCATTATGATATTAATAATTTAAGAGGTAAAATTTCATCCAAGTCGCATGCTATGTTGACACCAAATTCAAGCAATTTATTCATTGGATTAATAAAACCTATCGTAATTATATTCAGTTGGCATAGTTCTCTCCATTTACCAATTTGTGCAAATAAGGTGGAAATAATAATCGATAGTTATTGCAAACTATGTAAAATTCTTCATCGTGAATGGATTCAATATTGTTCTAAACCCACCTACAAAGCTCTCAGCAATTATTTACAGCTATTGATTATTTTACATTTTCTATATGTTATCTAAATAGGAAATATTATAACCAATAAATTTTATAATCAGTTCGAACAATTTTTTTTTTAGGTTTCTTTTCCTTGTAGTTGTAGATTGTTTTATTATTTGCTGTTTATTCAAAACACGATTAAACTACATATAAAAAAGCAGTGTAAAGTTCTTTATCGTGAATAGATTCAATATTGTTCTAAACCAACCTACAAAGCTCTCAACAATTATTTACAGCTATTGATTATTTTACATTTTCTATATATTATTATCTAAATAGGAAATATTATAACCAATAAATTTCATAATCAGTTCGAACAATTTTTTTAGGTTTCTTTTCCTTGTAGTTGTAGATTATTTTATTATTTGCTGTTTATTCAAAACACGATTAAACTACATATAAAAAGCAGTGTAAAGTTCTTTATCGTGAATAGATTCAATATTGTTCTAAACCAACCTACAAAGCTCTCAACAATTATTTACAGCTATTGATTATTTTACATTTTCTATATATTATCTAAATAGGAAATATTATAACCAATAAATATTATAACCAATAAATATTATAATCAGTTCAAACAACTTTTTTCCCTGTAGTTGTAGATTGTTTTATTATTTGCTGTTTATTCAAAACAAGGTTAAATTACAAATGAAAAAAAGAACTTGTAGGACAACATATAATCAACTTATCAATCAATTGTTGCTCAGCAAGTGTATCGACAGACAAAAAATCATTATTCAGCATGGTAACATAGGCCAGTTTACCAATAGTTATAAATCACCATTTACATTTTATTGTTCTACTAGACATGCATTAATACAAATTCATTTTGCATAGCTGCGTCTTAATAGATGATAGAATTTAATTAAATAATTAATTTATAATTTATTGTTATCTTTATTAGACATTCAAATATGTCGTAATATCTAACAAAATTCATATATCGATTTTGTATCATAACTAACTTTTAAACTAAAGTCTTTATCTTTAAACGATCTTAAATAAAACATTAAAATTGTTAAGTGTATGAAATAGAGTCCATGAGAAATTTATTTTTATTAAAGGAATAATTTTAGATATTTAAAACACTAACAAAAAATAATTTATTTTTTTCAGAGCAAAAATATTTATTATCAATAACAAAAATGTAATTATTAGTGTTCTTTTCAATTCTACCTGTAGATAAACTTTTAATAACTTAAATGTACCTAAATTTTACTTAACTCATAAGTACTAATTGTTAACTAGGTTTAAGCAATTTATATAATTAAATATTAATAAATTATATCTATATCGCAGGATATTTGAAATGTTTTTTATTCCCTGACAAATATTATTAATTAAAATAATTCTTAATAATAAACAATTTGCAATTTGCATGGTTTCCTCTCACATTTTAATTATTAAAGAATTAAAATTAATTCTTGTTATATAAAATTTAATTATTCAGTATTTTGTTTACTTTATAAAACAAATATACGAAAAATATACAATATACGAAACAAAACAAATATACAAAACCTTATTAAGATAGCTTTTGTGAAAATTTTTTTATCGTTTTGTGATCGAAAATTTTGTGATATATATATATATACATTATAGATATATACATTAATATTTTTATCATGTGAAAAATAATAGTTAGTACAAAAATTTCAACAATAACTGTACTTCAAACATGCATTGCAATTACATATTACATATATATAGGTTATTAGGATATAATTTTAAATCATAATGAGAGTCAATTTAAAAGTTAAAAGTTACAATAATACTAATCGATAATGATGAATATTTTTATATGACTATTATATTATATTTATATTTATATTATAATACATACATGAATATTTTGTTTTGAATTTTAAGCATTAAATTTTCAATAATGTGTAATGAAAAGTGCAATATACAAAACTGTATAACAGTTGTAGAAAAGTTAAATACGAATTTTTCATATTGAGTAAATAAATCTTAAAAAATGAAAGTTAGGGAAAAATATCAGTTACAATTTTATTTGATAAATATGCTGCAGTTTAATTCCATCATTATTCAAATTTAATAATGCCCTAAAAAAAACATTAAAAATATGGTTTAAGTTAACTCGAACAAAAGAAATACGTTTTTTAATGGTTAATAAATCTATTTTTTCAACTAATGGCATTTTAATGCTGAAAATGATTCATAACAGCAATCAATCGGCAATGATAAGAACGATTCATATTTTTCCACTCTGATATGGACTGTCAGAATTGCGAATTAGATTGTTTTCTATGCTGTAATGGAAATCCTTTTCTGTTGATTACATTTAATCCAATATTTCGTCGCCATGATCTAATTCATTTTAGCGACGGCATATGCGGAAACAAAATGATGTAATGGAAATTCAATTTCTCCTAACAATTAATCAAAAGACAAAACAGATTGCATTGGTTTGCTGCGACTATTTTCTTGGTGTGAAAGCAGATTAAAAATATTTGTTGCTTTAAAGAAATTGTTGATGAAATAATTTATTTATATTTCAACTTGAAAAAATGGGTTAAAATATATAGCATTGTTTCATAGAAAATGCTTGAAAATTATACTGGAAATCTGTATTTATTTGATCAATACTCCTTGATAATGATTTTCCGTCCTTTGATACAGTTTGAAATTTTAGTTTCATTTTTAGATATTTCGTAAAATGCATGCAAAAAATATTATAAATATACAAACTTACATAATAAATGATTAAAAAGTTTTTAATAGAATTGTTCAATTCTAACAGAATTCAAAACAATTTTAAAATATTCCTATACTATTATATTTAAAACAGTTCTTATGACTATCTCCTATTTTAGTTGGTTATATTTATCGATAAAGTGATTATATTTTTTAGTTTAGTTGATTTATATTTTGATAATTTATGCAAATTGCATAATAATCAAATTATTCTCCATCCCTTTTTCTAAATTTCAATAAGCACTTTAGCTTATATTAGTACTTGGTGTCAGGTTTCGAAGCACTTAAATAATAACCCTGTCCAATAAGCACTTAAATATATGGTGGACAAGGTTAGGTTTGGCTTCGAAACCTGATAAACAAGCATGAATCGAATTTTCCCTAGCATATTCCGCAAATAAGCTTGATAAATCTGTAAGTCAGATTGCTGGTGTCGATATATAACAGAATGCATCAGATTGACAGATTGACAGTCGAAAATGGCACTAAGATTCGAATGCCTTGTTGCCATTTTCCAAATATTTTCCTATACGACACTTCAATGCTTTATAATTATATTTCCAGCCTTTTATCTCTCACCATTACAGGGTGCAACGTCAATGGATCGCAGTAATATGTCCGCAATAAAAAAAATTTACACAGATTATAAGCTACAAAAAATTTTTGCATTTATAATGATATATTATTAAATTTGAAAAGTAACCCATGTATAACTTTCTTAGAGAAAGTGTCCATTTAACCCCTACTTTCGCTGTATTTGTCTTTCTTTAAACGTCAATCTACTGATAAGTTATTATTAAAAAGTAAAAAGTTAGTTGGATGTCCAGATCATTACGCTGAATTGAAAATCAAAATGTAAAGAAAGGCATTTTTATCAATGAAACAAACTTTATTAGGGTGACGAAAAGCAGTTAAAACATCATATACAAGCAAAGCAAAAACTAAAGTTTGCAAACAAAGGAGACTGAAATAAATGTCTTCAATTAACTCTGAATGGAAGATAATAAATTTACACACCTCCCATAGAAGCAGAACTGGATACCTCTTCCAGACCTCTCCCACTCTCAGCTTAAAAGACAAGAAACATTTTTCTAATTATCTCTTCATTAATACTGCAAGACTTTCAACTGGGAATATTTCAAACTTCAACTTAATCCAGACGGGTGATAAGGTATCTAAGTATTGCAATTTCCGTAATCAAGACGAGTGGTATAAGGCAACTAAGTATTGTAACTCAAGATACTGTAACTCTTTATTTCGAGAGGTATGACAAAATGAAAAGTCGTTCTAGCATAAGAATTTAACTCTAAATCAAATAAAACTGTTTAAATTTATGTAAATATTTAGCAGATAAGACATTAATCCCATGTTTATATGTTTTAGTAAATTTTATTTTAAAAAAAACCTGTCTGTGCAGAATCTAAGATTTGGGACTTTAAATAACTTAAATTTGTTAATCGTTAAATCGTTTTTATGACAAAATGAAAAGTCATTCTAGCATAAGAATTTAACTCGTTAATTTAATTTAATTTTTAATCGTTAATAGTTAATCGTTAATAATAATTTGTTAATAGTTTAATTTAATTTGTTAATCGTTAAATTTTTATAACAAAAGGAAAAATTCGTTCTAGCATAAGAATTTAGCTCTAAATCCAAATAAAACTGTTTTAATTTATTTGGATAAGATAACTTGACTTTAAATAACTTAAATTTATTAGTCATTTTATGACAAAATGAAAAGTCCTTCTGGTATAAGAATTTAACAATTTAATTTAATTTGTTAATCGTTAATAGTTTAATTTAATTTGTTAATCATTAATAGTTCAATTTATTTTGTTGAAAATCGTTAAAAATAATTTGTCATAAATCATTTTATGACAAAATGAAAAAGTCGTTCTAGTATAAGAATTTAACTCTAAATTGAGACAGTTCCAATAATATAAATTTAAGACTTGATTTTTCCCAGTTACAAAAAAAAAATAATTTTTGTTTTATTTTTAAAATTTTATTAATAAAAAAAACATCCGTGCAGAATTTAAAATTTGTGGCTTAAAAATAGCATCAATTTGTTATTATAAAAGCAATACTACTTATCTAAGAATCTTCAGTAATTTCTTTTCACATTTAATCTGTTAGCATTCATGTCTATTAATATAACATTGTTAATTTGGAAAATAAATTTTAAAACTAATGCTGTAAACTTTTTAACTTTTTTGTTTCTGCAATAACTTGAACACAGTCAGTTTTATAAACCTGCCTCCATCTGATGGCGTGAAAATTTTACGGAAATAAAAGTTATTTTTTTTAAATTAAAACATGATTAATAAAAATGTTTTCGTTATATTTGACTGAAAATATTTTGGAACGAAATAAAAAATTAAAAACTAAACTGAACTTATAAATGTTAAAGTTTTTAAAATATGCAAGAACATATTACATTATAGTTATGATGGAACACATACACACATCGTTTATAAATATGTTGTAACACATACATATATTAATTTTTATATACTTCTTCGTTGGTGCAACAGCCCTTTGGTGGCTAAGGCCGCCTGGTTACTGGTAGATATCGAAGTATGTGATTTTTTTTGTTTTTACGAGGTGGGGGTGTCAGCTCAACGCATGGCACAGTCGTGTTAAATTGGGAATTGCGGTTTAAAGTGGATTCCAAACCTCTTCAAACATTCATGGCACCGAGAGCCAGAGCGTTAGTCACTCGGCCATCAGGCCTTTTTATATATATAGAAAGGGATAATTATGAATTCATCTATATAATTTTGAGATAACTTATTGAAAATTAAGGCTGTTTGAGGTTATTCAAAATAAAAATAAAAACTCAAATAGTTTGATTTTTCTTTTTTGGCCTAATATACACTGAAGTGACAAAAGTCATGGGATAGCAATAAGCAAATTTTCAGATGGCAGTAGCATCGCGTAGAACAGGTATAAATGCGCAGTGCTTTCGCAGAGCTTTCATTTCTGTTCAAGTTATTCATGTGAAGAGGTTTTGACGTGATGATGACCGCACGACGGGAATTAACAGACTTTGAACGCGGAATGTTAATTGGAGCTAGACGCATGGGTCATGCCATTTCGAAATCGTTAGGGAATTCAACATTCCCAGATCCACTGTCTCAAGAGTGTGCCGAGAGTATGAAATTTCAGGCATAACATCCCACCATGGACAGCGCAGTGGTCGACCGCCTGCACTTAACGACCGAGACCGGCGACGTCAGCAAAGAGTCGTAAATTCTAACAGACAAGCAACACTGCGTCAAATAACCGCAGAAATCAATGTGGGACGTACAAGGGACTTGTCTGTTAGAACTGTGCGGCGAAATTTGGCTTTCGTGGGCTATTCCAGCAGAAGACCGACTCGGAGTGCCTTTACTGACAGAACGACATCGCTTGCAGCGACTCTCGTGGGCACGTGAGCATATCGGTTGGTCCCTAGATGAATGGAAAACCGTGGCCTGGTCCGATGAGTCCCGATTTCAGTTGGTAAGAGCTGATGGTAGGGTTCGAGTGTGGCGCAGACCCCACGAAGCCATGGACCCAAACTGTCAGCAAGGCACTGTTCAAGCTGATGGTGGCTCCGTAATGGTGTGGGCTGTTTTTTCATGGCATGGACTTGGTCCTCTGGTGCGACTGGACCGAACATTGACTGGAAATGCTTATGTTCAGCTACTTGGAGATCACTTGCAGCCATTCATGGACTTCATGTACCCAAACAACGATGGGATTTTTATGGATGACAATGCGTCATGTCACCGGGTCACAACTGTTCGCGATTGGTTTGAAGAACATTTTGGACAATTCCAACGAATGATCTGGACACCTAGATCGCCCGACATGAATCCCATAGAGCATTTATGGGACATCATCGAGAGGTCTGTTCGTGCCCAAAATCCTGCACCATCAACGCTTTCACAATTATGGACGTCTATCGAGACAGCATGGCTCAATATTCCTGCAGAAGACTTCCAACGACTTGTTGAGTCCATGCCACGTCGAGTTGCTGCACTTCGCCGGACGAAAGGAGGGCCGACACGATATTAAGAGGTATCCCATGACTTTTGTCACTTCAGTGTATTTTTATTTGTAAATACGATTGTTAATGAATAAAAAGTCTAGTATGTTAAAAATATATAAACTTTAGTAGTTTAGAAAACTCGACAATAATTGGGCTGTAGTTATTCGGAGAAAAAATGTTGTAGGTTAGATTCCCTTTAAATTAACTATGTCCATTTTCGATAAGTGGCTCAGGTTTCAGCATCATGCTTCTTTCTTGTAGAGCTGGATAAATGGATGTTTTCCTAATTTCTTAATGTTTAATACAAATATGAATCTGTTAACTATTTCAAGACTTGGTGGTAAGCCTTTTTAGGTTCTAAGAATATAATAATGTGTGATTTTTATGTTAAAATTTATTCGTTTCCTTTTATCCTAGTGGATTTGATGAGTATTATATTTAGCCCTATAATACACCTTAAATCTATTACATATTTGCTGTATTACATTTAGTAATTATTTAAAAAAATTACTATTATACACATTTTAAGACTAAAATTTAATATGATGCGGGTAATGTGATGATAATGAAATGTGATAGCATTTCTTTCTAATTGTATTCCACAGACCGCCAAACACTTCCTATTTCATTAACTACTGCAATCGATTTATTTTCATATAATTTTTAATTAAATTTTATTACACACAAACCTATTTACTTGAAAAAAAATTGAAAGCAATTGTTTTTTAATTTATAAAGAAGTATAGTTTAGATATAGTTTTTAGATTTTTAGAGATTCTGTAATATAGATAAAATGATAAACTTTACAAATGATGATTTTTGAACGCGCATTAATTTACTGGTATAATGTAGATTACGTGGAATATAAAGTAAAAACATTAGATAAAATTTACTCAGTAAAAATAAATTTATTTTAATCTTTTCTATGTAGTCCAATGAATGAAAATTTCTCTAATTTAATAGACAGAAAACTATCCGTCCCTTTATTTACATATTAAGGGAAAAGAAGTTTCTTAAAAATTTAATTTCTGCTTACGTTGTTTTTATTTTATTTTCTGTTTTGAAAACATTTTTCCATAAAAAATGCTTACAAAATATAATAGAGTTTTTATCGTTATTACTTGTCACTTGGGCTTTAGAATTTTAATGGAAACTTCAGTTAACTTTTAAAGTACTTATTTTTACTTACATTCTAGCAAAAATAAAAATACCGAAAGTGCTTTAAAAAATACCTTGTATTTACATTTCTTTTAGAAACGTGTAAACTTAATCAGATATTATAAATTTAATACTAACTTATTAAAACTTGAATAAAACTTTCATGCATTTGATGAACTAATTCCATTTTTAATTATATTTTTATACAAATAAACCACATGTTTACTATTTAAAGTAATATATATTACTGGAAGCATTATTAAATTATGTAAAAATATGAGAAAACTTTACAAAAAAATTTCGAACTTAACATCTTAACTGCAAAAGCTTATAAATTTCGATGGATTATCTCCTGATGGCTGGTAGTATGTGGAAGCGAGATTCCACATTTGGGAAATTTGTGAACTATTATTAGCCGTAATATCCTGTTTCAATTCATACAAATTCTTATCGACATAATATTCCTTACAACTTTGCATGGAAAAATACAACGGATGAGGCTAGTGGTCAGTATCAGCTAAGAATTCAATTTTTTTTATTTCTAATGTCAAGTTTGCAGGACAACAGATATCATAATAAAGAAAAAAAATACAAAGAACAAGATAGAAACAAATGACAACAGTCAATCCATCAACTTAATCTGGCAATTCAAAAACGCTTCCATAAAGAAACAGGGGTCAGTGCAGAACAGGAAGCAAAGTGAGGCATATCCATTTCTTCCTGGTCATCATACATTAGACAGTCAGCTGTCAGTTTAATTCTGTGAAGGTGCTTGCGGAGACAATTGTGACCACAGTAAAGTCGTAGCAATGCCACCGATTTTTCTCTAGGCCATTCAGGGATATCATGAATAGGATCGTACCAGAGCTTGTGAATGTTTCTAGCGCAGCATCTTCAATTAAAAACACCTAAGAGTCTTTTTAATTATTCCTCAGTCTTGTTTTGGGACAATCCACCAGTGTTCCACAGCAAAACTCTAAGAAACTCACACTGAGAGCCAAACTGAAGACTGTATTTGTCGATCGTTTTGCCGTATCAGACATTGCTCGGAAAGCACCATGAGGAGGTTGATTTAAGTTGTGCTCCATTAAGAATTCGATAACTTTCCAGGTAATTCCAAATACCAGGGAATTAAATATCGCTTGTATATATGTAATATGAGGAACGAAAATATTTATTTAGGTTTCAAAAAGAAACATCAAAATTTTCCAAGTTTCGTAATTATATAGTTTTTTAACGAAGCCAGTTTATTTCCATCATTTCAATTTTTTTTTTACATAATTTTTATAATGTGTCATACTCCCTGCATTTTATTGCACCTTATTCAAAAATATTAAACTAGGCATATTTTCTCGTTTTTCATTATCTTTTTTAATATAAGTGTTTGCTTTTTATATAAAAAATGTCAACTGATATTATTATTAATCTGTTGAAAGTTTAAGTATGTAAAATAATTTAAAATTCGTTTAAAATTTTACAGAAAAACTGTACAACACTAACACTTTGTACAATACACACAATGTACAATACTAAAACAATACAATACTACAGAAAAATGTACAATACTAACACTTTTTTTCCCCTTAATAATATAATATTTAAAAATAAAACTTTTTCAAGAAATATGGCTTCGAATATCTAAAACACTCTTAGCAACTTAGAGTTTTGAAGAGAAGTTTGAAACCCAAAAAACGTAAATAAATATAATAATTCACCACTGCTAAATAAACACCGGAAATCTCTGTTAGATAATTTGTTAAATAAATACCAGAACTTTTTCAGTTTTGTGTTCACAATAACTCTCCTCATTTCCTTACTTTTTAGAAAACAATATTTAAATTTCTTTTGAAGGCATATTTATACAGCTGGAATTCTCCTTAGTTTATTGGGAACTCTTCCTATGAAAATTTTTTTTTCTTCCACTTCATTTTCCAAACTCTGTTGAAGTTACACCAAACAAAATAATCTTCCTTACAGAAGTTTCAAATGGGAAAGAACTTGAAAAGCAGATAGAAGAAAAAAAAAAGAAGAAACCACAAAGATCCTATATTGTGCAAATAAACACAACAAAAATCCAATTTTAAACGATACCTCTAACGTATAAATCACTTAAGTAAACGAATTGGTATTGAACTTCTTTTGTGTGGTACTTTTAAATTCAGCTTTGGTCAGTGAAGCGTTATCGTTTGCTGAGCGAAACTTTTCAAAAGAGGCAGGCTCACAGTATAAATTACGAAGAGGAAAGACTGTGATAAAAAAATCAGTTTGTTCTATAGTGTTCTCAGAACATTTGTGTTCTTCTGTAATCAAGTCTTGGGTCTTATTACATCATACCGTTTTCCTTCCTTTGGGGGATTCCTTTATATTTTTTGGAATTTTTTTTTTTTTCATAAATTGTGAATTTCTGAGTAAGATAATTAATATTTCTAACATCTACATGTATGAAAGCATATTATTTTATAACTATTTTTTATTTACATTTATTTGTTTATCTTAATTAACAATTGGTAGACTTATTTCTGACATCAACTTGTATGAAAGCATATTATTTTATCACTATTTTTTTTTATTTATATTTATCCATTTTCTTAATTAATTATCAGTACACTTGTTTCTGACATCTACTTATATGAAAGCATATTATTTTATCACCATTTTGTATTTATACTCTTCATTTATCCATTTATCTTAATTAACTATTGGTACACTTATTTTTGGCATGTATTTGTATGAAACCATATTATTTTATCGTTATTTTTACTTATATTTAACAATTTATCTTAATTAACTATTAGTACACTTATTTTTGACATCTACTTGTATGAAGGCATACTATTTTAGCACTACTTTTTATTTAAATTTATTAATTTTCTTACTAAACTAATAGTATGCTTATTTCTGACGTATGAAAGGATATTATTTTTCACTTTTTATTTATATTTATCCATTTATCTTCATTAACTTTTAGTAAATTTAAAATTAGGAGTGAGGTAAATTTTCACAATGAAAATAAACATAATGGATAATTAATAATCAAACTATTTACTATTTTTCTGCTGATATTTCATTTTGCCTTTTTCGAAAAGGGTACAACTAATAATACAGTTTAATATTCAGTTATTATTTTGAAATTTTTTAACATAAATATAAAAAAAAATTGATGATGGATTATTTTGATTCAGTTTTTAATATTTATTATTATTTTATAAAATGAATCACTTGTAGCATATAACAGTATATTTCCACAGTATTAAATTTCACAAATTATGTATTATGTTATTGCACGTCAGATTTCTGAATCATAAAAAACCCCTCAAATCTAGATTATTTTCTTTGAAAATGAAGTAAATACATTTTAAGACTCTGTCATAATTAAATAATAAAAAAATTTTTAAGTTTTTATTATTATCTTCATTTTATATAAAATCAATGATATTTGTTTTCCTTTCACCTCATTTTAATGGACAAAAATACGCAGAATAGGTCCCTTTTTGAAGAAAAGTAATAATAATCGTAATAAGAATTAATAACTTATATAAATAATTTAGATAGTTTAAAAATTAATCAGAAATTAAAAATGCTTAATCACGCTTCTTTAATATAAAACTTGTTATTAATTCCTCGGAGCACGTCATACAGTTTTGGCAAATCTTTAATATCAAACATTTTGGAAACTAATTGCTGATCAAGTATAATTTTTTATCCACAAGAAATAATTAACATGGAAGACAAATATTTCTTAATTGCAAAAGATAATTTTTTTTTGCCCCCTTTTAACTTACCTCAAACAAACCTTTAAGATTCCTTTCCGGTCAAGAAAGCCTCTTCTCTAAGTACCGCCTCAGATAACTACTGAGAAATCATTAATTTTCCGAATTATTGTTATTCTTTTTTGATGCCCTCACGTCCACTAATTGCTAACTGTTCTGTCACAAGAAGACATCAGTCGTAAGGAACATCTCAAGTGTAAAACACCTCCAAGGGGTCTGTTTAGGCTTGGCGGGTTTTCCTAATTAGTTCCATTATCTGCAAAAAGAATATAATCTGTGGCAAAAAAAAATGATGATGATGGGTGAATGAAGGTTGATTCATACGTCAAAATTTATCATCATAAAGATTTCTTTTAGAAAATAGAAATATTTATGCATGGTTTTACGCTTCAGTTTCAGCAGTTGCCTTGAGGGTTTTATGTCATGGAAGATTCGGTTTCTTTGGTGTCTGAGTAACAAAGCTAAGATGTGCTTATTAGTTATTTGGAATTTATGATTTTATTTTTGCTGCATACTTTTTGATTGATAATACTGCTTAACTGAAATTTTTACTTGATGCAAAATGAATGAAAGCAAAAAAATTTTTTTTTTAACAGTAATAAAACAGTAGTGTTTCTTAGTCTTGAAATTTTGTCATTTGTTTACTATCTGCTTCACATTATGTATTAATTAATTTATAATTTGATTAGCCTATTTATAAACATTCATCAAACTTTTAAATTTTAAGTTTAGTTCAATATTATTGCCTAAAATCTAATTAGACCACTTATATATATATATATATATATATATATATATTATCAATTCAGTAGTCTACGAAAAATATCACATAACTATTTTAATTTCAAATTATGTAAGATGTATTTCAAAAAATTAGAACTCAAAATTCAACTAACTTAATATTGAATATTACATTTTTATGTGTAATCCTTATGCATTGTTAAAAAACTAATTATTAATCATATGTTGTGAAATTTTTATTTAATTAGTATTCCATTAAAATCAAAATTAATCTAATATTTATTTAAAACAAAATTTTAATATCTGTAACAATAAAGAAAACTACTTGTTTTTATACAAAACATAAATATCTGGATAGTTTGACCATTAATCAGAATATAAAAATGCTTAATCACTCTTCTTTAATATAAAACTACTTCTTGCATATAAAACTCGTTATTAATTCCTGGGGGCACGTCATATAGTTTTGACAAATCTTTAATATCAGACATTTCGGAAACTAATTGCTGATCAAGAATAATTTTTTTCCACAAGAAATAATTAACATGGAAGACAAATATTACTTAATTGCAAAAGATAATTTTTTTTCTGCACCCTTTTAACTTACCCCAAACAATCCGACCCTTGCACACAACCTTTAAGATTCCATTCCGGCCAGAAAGCATCGTCTCTAAGCACAGCCTCAGATAACTACTCAGAAATCATTAATTTTCGGAATTATTGTTATTCTTTTTTTTTTTGCCCTCACGTCCACTAATTGCCTAGTTGAGCCTTGATAAAGTGGGGCAAACTGTTCTGTCACAAGAAGACATCAGTCGTAAGGAACATCTCGAGTGGAAAACACCTCAAGGGGTCTGTTTAAGCTTGGCAGGTTTTCCTAATTAGTTCCATTATCTGTTAAAGAATATAATCTGTTGAAAAAAAGATGATGATGGGTGAATGAATGTTGATTCATACGTCAAAAATTATCATCAAAAGATTTCTTTTTCCAAAAGAGAAATGTTTATGCATGGTTTTACGCATCACTTTCAGAAGTTGCCTTCAGGGTTTTATGTCATGGAAGGGTTGATTTCTTTTCTGTCCGAGTAGCAAAGCCAAGGTGTGCTTATTAGTTATTTTTAATTTATGATTTTTATTTATGTTGCGTACTTCTTGGTTGATAATGTTGTTTAACAGAATTTATTACTTGATGCAAAATGAATGACATTTTTAAAATTAATTATTAAAATGATTTTGTAAAAAGAAATGAAAATGCATATTAATATTGTTTTAGTTTTTGAAGAAAATACCATAAAATCAGTATGTTTTATCTTTCAACTTTTGTATATTTATATGGACTTGTAAATTAAAGACAAATTTTCAAATATTTCTGCCTGACGGATATATATAAAATATTGGTTTTGATAAAAAAATTTAGATAGTTTAATCATTAATCAAAAATTAAAAATGCTTCAACACTCTTCTTTAATATAAAACTTGTTATTAATTCCAGGGGGCACGTCATATAGTTTTGACAAATCTTTAATATCAAACATTTTGGCAACGAATTGCTGATCAAGAATAATTTTTATCCACAAGAAATAATTAACATGGAAGACAAATATTTCTTAATTGCAAAAGATAATTTTTTTCTGCACACTTTTAACTTACATCAAACAATTCGAACCTCTCACACAACCTTTAAGATTCCATTCCGGTCCAGAAAACATCGTCTGTAAGCACCACCTCAGATAACTACTAAGAAATCATTAATTTTCTGAATTATTGTTATTCTTTTTTTTTTTGCCCTCACGTCCACTAATTGCCCAGTTGAGCCTTGATAAAGCGATGCAAACTCTTCTGTCACAAGAAGACATCAGTCGTAAGGAACATCTCAAGTGGAAAACATCTCTAAGGGGTCTGTTCAGGCTTGGCAGGTTTTCCTAATTAATTCCATTATCTGCTAAAGAACAAAATCTGTTAAAAAAAATGATGATGATGGGTGAATGAAGGTTGATTCATACGTCAAAAATTATCATCAAAAAGATTTCTTTTCCAAAGAGAAATATTTATTCATGGTTTTACGCCTCACTTTCAGGAGTTGCCTTCAGGGTTTTATGTCATGGAAGGTTTGGTTTCTTTTGTGTCCGAGAAACAAAGCTAAGGTGTGCTTATTAGTTATTTGGAATTTATGGTTTTATTTTTGCTGCATAATTTTTTTTTTATTGCTAATGTTGTTTAACAGAATTTGTTACTTAATGAAAAATGAATGACATTTTTAAAATTAATTATTAAAATTATTTTGTAAAAAGAAATGAAAATGCATATTAATATTTTTTTTTTATCTTTGAAGAAAATACGATGATATTCACTGTATTTTAACTTTCAGATTATGCATATTTACCTTGACTTATAAATTAAAGACCAATATCAATTATTTATGCCTAACTAATATATATCTCAGGGATAACTTTTGTGTTTAGTCTCATTTTGTCTACCAATTGCTTCATTATGCATTAATTTATATCTTGTGATTTGCTTCTTTATAAACATTCATCAAACTTTTAAATTTCAAATTTAGCTCAATATGATTTCCTAAAATTTAATTAGACCACTAATATATATATTATCAATAATTTAAATTCAGTAGTTTAAAAAATATCACATAACTCTATTTTAATTACAAATTATATAATGTGCATTTCAAAAAAATTAAAATTCAACTAATATTTAATATTGAATATTTCATTTCTACATGTAATTCTTATGCATCGTTTAAAAAATAATAATAATTATATACTGTGAAATTTATGTGTAATTAGCATTTCATTTAAATCAAAATAAATATAATAATTACATAAAAAAATCTTAATATTTGTAATGATGGAAAAAAATATTTGTTTTGGCATAAAAATTAGATAGTTTAACCATTAATCAGAAATGAAAATTGCTTAATTACTCTTCTTTAATATAAAACATGTTATTAATTCCTGGGGCACGTCATACACTTTTGACAAATCTTTAATATCAAATATTTTGGAAACTAATTGCTGATTAAGAATAATTTTTTATCCAGAAGAAATAATTAACATGATAGATAAATATTTCTTAATTGCAAAAGATAATTTTTTTCTGCACCCTTTTAACTTACCTCAAACAATTCGAACATTCCACACACCTTTTAAGATTCCATTCTGGTCCAGAAAGCCTTGTCTCTATGTACAGTCTCAGATAACTACTAAGAAATCATTAATTTTCTGAATTATTGTTATTCTTTTTTTTTTCCCTCACGTCCACTAATTGCCTAGTTGAGCCTTGATGAAGCGGTGCAAACTGTTCTGTCACAAGAAGACATCAGTCGTAAGGAACATCTCAAGTGTAAAACACCTCAAGGGGTCTGTTTAGGCTTGCCAGGTTTTCCTAATTAGTTCCATTATCTGTTAAAGAACATAATCTGTGGGAAAAAATGTTGATGATGGGTGAAAGAAGGTTGATTCATACGTCAAAAATTATCATCAAAGAGATTTCTTTTTCGAAAACCTCGAAATATTTCTGCATGGTTTTACTTCACCTTCAGGGTTTTATGTCATGGGAGGTTTGATTTCTTTTTGTGTCCAAAGTGTGCTTATTAGTTATTTGGAATTTATGATTTTATTTTTGCTGCATACTTTTTAATGCATAATACTGCTTAACTGAATTTATTACTTGGTGCAAAATGAATGAAAGCAAACATTTTTAAAATGATTTTATAAAAAGAAATATAAATTCATATTAATATTTTTTATCTTTGAAGAAAATACCATAAAACCCAGAACGTTTTAACTTTCAACTTATGTATCGTTACATGGATTTGTAATATCAAATACTTGTGCTTAACTTAAATTAAAAATAAATCAAAGGCTTATATTACCACTAAGATACTTAGTTATAAAAAGCTTATTATTACCACTAAGATATTTAGTTATAAAGATAGGATCCATCAAGATAGAGGTATATTGAGGCTAACACTGCCAAAATGCCACAATGTCAAACTGTCTGTCTGCGTAGTTTTAAAGATGGCCAAATTGTCTGCATAAATCAAGATATCAGACAGTAATGTAAGCTTTTGTATATTTATATTAACTTATAAATTAAAGGCTAATATCAAATACTTGTTCTTGTAGTATATTAACCTAAATAAAAAAATAAAGATTTACAACGATTTATCACACAATATAGGGAACAAAATATGCACCTACAAAATTATCAAAATGTAAAGAAAAACAAACGTCTATATTAACTGAGATATCAAATGTTCACAAGAAATAAAACGCTTATATCAACACTAAGATATTAATCTCTAAAGATGAACAAAAAGTCTGAGTAAAGCAAGATATCATACAGTAAAGGAAGCTTATGTATATTTATATGGACTTGTAAATTAAGGGCTAATATCAAATACTTGTGCCTAACTAATATATTAACTTACTAAAAAATTGTAAACAAAAGATTTATGTCAGCTGAAATATCACACAGTAAAGGGAACAAAATCTATACATACTAAAACATGTAAATTAATTAAGATATAAAGTAAAGGAAATAAATGATTTATATCAGCACTAATATATTAAGCTCTGAAGATGGCCAAAATGTTTTCATGTACCAATATATCAGACAGTAAAAAAGCTTATGTATATTTATATGGACTTGTAAATTAAGGGCTAATATCAAATACTTGTGCCTAACTAATATATTAACTTAATAAAAATTGTAAGCAAAAAGATTTATGTCAGCTGAAATATCACACAGTAAAGGGAACAAAATCTATACATACTAAAACATGTAAATTAATTAAGATATAAAGTAAAGGAAATAAATGATTTATATCAGCACTAATATATTAAGCTCTGAAGATGGCCAAAATGTTTTCATGTAAATATATCAGATATAACCATAATTATTTTAGAGTTTTTTTATCTTACTAAAGCCTTCTTTTAAATATATTATTGTTATATATTTATATGGACTTGTAAATTAATGGAATATCAAATGACAGCAAATCAGTTTCATATTATCTACTGATTTTAAGTATGCTTCAATATTAAATTTTTTTCATTACAAAAGATTTCATCGTAATTTGAATTGATTTATTAATAAATTAAAGGGACAAAATCTATATACTAAATGCATATTTAATCATGCAAATTAATTAAGATATTTAACAGGCTTTTCTTAACACCGAAATAGTTTAGTTATTTTTTGATATTTTCCTTCGTATTCACTAAAATATTTTTATTCTACTGTTAAATGTAAAAATATTTTAATATTATTCTCTTTCTTTATGAAAAAAAAAAGCTTAATATTTAATCTGTTTCCTTTTAAATTAAATGCATAGAAAATACTCGTAGCATGTATCTGCATTAATGCTTCACTATTAATCTGTACATGTTAAAATTTTTTAAATTTGTAATTAAAGATTTATATAAGCTGAAATTTCACGGTATGGAAAACAAAATATTTAATGTAAAATATAAAACTTGTAGATGGAAAAACAAACATACGTAAATTATTAGAAAGGTAAAAATTCAGGCACTAATAATTATTTAAATTTGTGACTTGCAAAATAAAATGTTTTGAAAAATCTTTCATATTGTAAATATTTAAATTTATTTAATTTTTTACAACTTAATTAATTTTATTTGTAATATAATAAATTAGTATAACTTTAAAATGTTATAACTTCACTAACATATTAATAAATATTTCATTTCATTGTATCAATACGTAACATAAAAACATGTATTAATAGCAGTTCATGCAGATTTAAGTAACTTCAAATAAAGAAATTTATTAGAAAATAAATTTATTTGTTTTCCTTGATAAATAGTTTATTTAATTGAATAAATTTTAAAACAAAGATTGTATTTAAATGTCACTGATATGAAGGAAGGTTGAGTTACAAAGGTTCATTTGAGAAAAAATAGCGAAACATTTATTATTATATCGACCATCCTATTTTATGTTCTTTACAGTAAAGTATTCATCAATTTGTACTGTAACTTAATATACAGATTTTCAATGAGCTAGTATTATTTGTGATCAAGGGTTGCTCTCTGGACTAGATTCTGTACTCAAACTATCTGAAGTTTAATAAATAATATCATTCTGTTTGATATAAAATTCGGTTTTTTTCAGATTAAGTATATTAAGTAAAAAATTCATTGAAGTATTATTATATAAATTAAGAATTGTTAAGTAAATTAAGTATTATTAAGTAAAGTATTTAGATTAAGTTCTTCCCGGATTATAATTTTGAATGAATGGAATATAGGGGCCTGAGATATGGCCGAGTGGCTTGTGCTCTGGCACTCGGTGCCACAGGTTTCGAGTCCCAGCGGTGCTATGGATGCTTGTAGTGGTTCGGAATCCCCTTAAAACCGTAGGACCCGGTATAACATGACTGTAGAACGTTGGGAGTAGGGCTGGCAACTCAATCAACTCATCTCATCAAATAAAGAGAAGAACATCTCATGAATAAAATAATTGTAATAATAATCAGAAATAAAAATAAAGCAAGGTTTTTAAAATTAGTGAAACTAAAAAAAATTTCTTTTGAAGCTTATATTTTTTAATAATACAGAAAATAAATTTATTTTTATGTATTTAAAATCTGTACAATATTTAGAAGGAAGACATTAAGTTAACTATATATATATATTTTCGACCAAGAATATCTATGATTACGTGACATATAAGCCAATGTAATTTGTAATACCATAAAAACAATAACAATAAAGTGTTTTAGATATATTTTGCAATATATATTTGAAAAAAAATACAGATTAAAATAACTAAAAAAAAAATGATAAAATTTTAATGAAAATCCTAGTTCCAAAATGTGTCTTTGATTTACCAGAAAAAGTTATACAACTCTATGTTAATAAAAATAATATGACATATTATCTTTTAAATTTAAAGACATAATGAAGAATGCTTGGTGCGCGATAAACTACCCAGACAAATACTTCCACTAAGTTTAAAACAGGTTAAAGCTCCAATGCTCCAGTAACTGGAATTTCCTGTCACATCTTGCACCAGCGTCATCAGAAAAGAAAAGTTGGAAACGGAAAAGTGATGGAAACAGTGTAATAAAAAGTAATGCTCAGTGGCGAGGAAAAGAATTGACGGGAAAAAAAAAAGTTCCACGGAATAAAACTTTCTCCAGTGTTAGCCAAGGACAATGAAGCAGAGAGAAAAAGCCCAAGAATTGAAAAAAAAAATGTGTTCTTTTTAAAATCTGCATATTTTAAAACCCTTTTTGCTGCATCACTGGTTACTGAGTTATAGAACCCATTTGTGGCGCCCTCATATTCTTTCACATTGTTAAATTTTGACGCCTGAGGCAGTAACGCAGACATCAAAGATTTAGTAGCTTTTTGTGTCACGCTGAGTTTTGATGTTTTTTTAATCACTTTAAAGTTAACGGACAGTTAATTCTTTTCTATGTTAGTAATTTTTACTTAGCATGTTGTACAACTTAAAAAAAAAATATTAAATATTAATTAACAGAATATTTAATAAAAAAAAAAAAAAACATGTATAATAAAAGCAATATTTTTAGTAGTAAATAAAATTTTTAAATAATTATCAAAACGAATATGTCTTTCTTAAATATTTTGAATTCTATTTCATTTATTTTTCATGTAAGACATTAAATACTTGTTGAAGCATGGTATTACTTTCTGTGTTCCCCAAAACTCTATACCGCGAAATATTTGCAAAATTTTAAAAATATAAAATATATTATACAATGAGAAAATGCTGAAAAAAGCGAAAAATTCAATATTTAATTTTTTAAATTTTGTGTGGATAAATATTGAATATTTTCAATATATTTATGCACACAAAATCTACATATTTGTAATATGTTTTACAACAGTATACTAAAGGTTTTTGGTTTGGTTTGTCGCTATATAGCCATTTTATGCACAATTTAGGCTAATTTGACTAGGAACTACAATTTAACGTGGATTTCGAACCACTAACAAATATCCGTACCACCGCTAGGATTCGAAACTGAAGTCTATAGCATCAAAGGCCAGAGCGCTAGCTAATTGGCCATCAAGCTGCTAAACTAAAGGAGTTTCAAAAGAACATTTATAATTAAATTTTTTCCAAAGTATTTGCTTTTCGTTTACATTTTACTTATTTAACTGTATTAATTTTAGCAGATAAAATATCTGAGGATAAATTGGTTTTACAATAAAATTCTTCGTTGCTAATTTTATTGAAATAAATTACGATCTACTTATGTATAAAAATATATTATTGAATAAAATGACAGAAAAAAAAGCAAAATACTACTACAACTTTTATAGCAAAAACTTTATATTTATACATTACCTTTTAGTACTGATTTTTTTTTTTTTTTTTTTTTTTTTTTGTAAAAGAAGATGATAAAATCTTGTAGACCATACTTATATATGTAAATATAGTCCTACTAGATTATATATGCTTACTACCTTACACATGTAGTAGATCTTTCAACAAAAAAAAAATATTCATATTTACTTCCTTGTTTCAATTTATTTTGAACACAGAAAAATTAGAAATTTGATTCAATATTTTTTTAATTTTATGTCAAAAAATGAGAAAAATGCGAAATTGTTTCAGAAAAGAAACAATTAGTTGTTATACAATCTAAAAAAAAATATACTACTTAATATAGAAATACCAACTCAATGAATGTCTCCATTCAATCTATCTTATTTATTTCTCTTAATACATCTAAAAAAAATTCCGAGATAGTTACTTGTAAACGTATATAAAAGTTGCAATACTATTACAAGTTAAATTACCTTCCTGCTCGTAAGGAAACACCTGAAGATAAAAATAAAAATTAATGATTTTTTTTTCCCAAAGGAACAAAAGACTGTCGAGTCGAACAGTTGGTCAAGAAAAATCAGGAAATAAAGAAAATACAATGCTAAAAAAAGAAAAGTCACCAAGAATGGGGGAAAAAATCCACTGAGACAGAAAATGGATTGGATTATATTGGTTCAAAGAGCACACCTTTTGATCAGGACTCTTGGCTTTTTGTGGTCATTTCTAAGAAAGGTGGACCACTGATTGCCTCAATTGCAAAAAAAAAAAAAAAAAAAAAAAAGGAAAACTCCTTTTCTCAGATGTCTGTTGATTAAGGAGTGGAGATGCTGACTGAAGCAGCTGCTCTAATTGGGGATGTCCGTGGCATCGGCCTTGTTGTTTTAAGCAACTTGTAATGTTGCTAATTGATGAAGGTTCTTACCGGCGGAAGCCGGAATCTCGTTAGTTCCAGTTGCTGCTAATAGTGCCATAAAGTATAAGGTGAATTAACACCAATTATGTGAAAGTTTGTTGACGTCAAAGGACATGGTTTTGTTCTTTGTGTTTGGTTTACTTTGTTTCAATTGTTCTTGTTATACAGTTGCATATTTGTATATTTTGTATCTTATGCAAAAAATTATTGTTAAGCAGTAATTATAGACTACACATGTACATGAAAAGTTAATGTAATCGGATAAGAATAACGTTAAATCGTGAGTTTTTCTCATGCCTCTCAAGTCTCTATCATACTTTGAATTCAAATGAATGAATTCTTTGGTTAAATGAATGAATTCCTTCAAATGAAAGAATTCTTTGGTTAAATGAATGAATCCATTAAATGAATGAATTCTTTGGTTAAATGAATGAATTCATTCAAATGAATGAAGTCTTTGAATTGGTCCAAAGAGCACACCTTTTGATCAGGACTCTTGGCTTTTTGTAGTCCTTTCTAAGAAAGTTGACCACTGATTGCCTCAATTGCAAAAAAAAACAAAAAAGGAAAACTCCTTTTCTCAGATGTCTGTTGATTAAGGAGTGGAGATGCTGATTGAAGCAACTGCTCTAATTGGGGATGTCCGTGGCATCGGCCTTGTTGTTTTAAGCAACTTGTAATGTTGCTAATTGATGAAGGTTCTTACCGGCGGAAGCCGGAGTCTCGTTAGTTCCAGTTGCTGCTAATAGTGCCATAAAGTATAAGGTGAATTAACACCAATTATGTGAAAGTTTGTTGACGTCAAAAGGACATGGTTTTGTTCTTTGTGTTTGGTTTACTTTGTTTCAATTGTTCTTGTTATACAGTTGCATATTTGTATATTTTGTATCTTATGCAAAAAATTATTGTTAAGCAGTAATTATAGACTACACATGTACATGAAAAGTTAATGCAATCGGATAAGAATAACGTTAAATCGTGAGTTTTTCTCATGCCTCTCAAGTCTCTATCATACTTTGAATTCAAATGAATGAATTCTTTGGTTAAATGAATGAATTCCTTCAAATGAAAAAATTCTTTGGTTAAATGAATGAATCCATTAAATGAATGAATTCTTTGGTTAAATGAATGAATTCATTCAAATGAATGAAGTCTTTGAATTGGTCATAAGAGCACACATTTTGATCAGAACTCTTGGCTTTTTGTGGTCCTTTCTAAGAAAGTTGACCACTGATTGCCTCAATTGCAAAAAAAAAAAAAAAAAACAAAAAAGGAAAACTCCTTTTCTCAGATGTCTGTTGATTAAGGAGTGGAGATGCTGACTGAAGCAACTGCTCTAATTGGGGATGTCCGTGGCATCGGCCTTGTTGTTTTTAAGCAACTTGTAATGTTGCTAATTGATGAAGGTTCTTAACGGCGGAAGCCGGAGTCTCGTTAGTTCCGGTTGCTGCTAATAGTGCCATAAGTATAAGGTGAATTAACACCAACTATGTGAAAAGTTTGTTGACGTCAAAAGGACATGATTTTTTTTCCTTTGTATTTGGTTTTACTTTGTTTCAATTGTTGTTGTTATACAATTGCATATTTGTATATTTTGTATCTTACACAAAAAATTATTGTCAAGCAGTAATTAGTTTAGACTACACGTGTACATGAAAATCAATGTAAATGGATAAGAATGACATCAGATCGTGAGATTTCCTCAAGATTGTCAGGTTTCTGTTCTTGCTTTGAATTGTTATAAAATTATTACAGTTTTTCATTATATCGTCCATGCCAACAGACAAAAGAAACTCGATATATCTGATGGCATTATCTATATTATGACTTAACGTATGAAATATCTGAACTCCGGATATAAATAGTAGTGATATAACTAGAGCCAACGATACATAGTATTTTATTTCGAAATATAATTAAGCAGTAGCCATGGAAACTTTATGAATCAGTTTTCAGATGATTACTTCCTTTTTAACTCAAAAACATTATAAATATAACAGAAATCATTTAGTTTACAAATTATAATTGAACTATAATTGGGATCTTTAGTCAAAAAATTAAGGCATTAAAAGTTAAATAAAGTTAAGGCGTCTACTATGCAAATAAATGAGCATGAAATAATGAAATATGATAGGATTGTTCAGAAACAATTCTTCTAAAAATTATTTATTACATTAACATATTTGTGCATCTAATATGATTGATACCAGCATATATTGATATTATATTGATACATAAATAATTACATTTTGAACAAAGATCTATTATAAGATGGAAAAAAAGCACAGAATCCTCTGAAAAGAGTTAAATAAGTGGGTGGTTTTAAAAAGAAATACTTAAGCCCCTAACCGTAAATCATTAATGACATCGACTTTCCCTATGATCAATTAAGTTATTGAACACCTTAATCGGACACATTTAATGCCTATTTCAGCTTATTTAAAAACCTTGAAAGAGAGCTTTAAGCGGTCCCTTTCCGGTCAAGGTTATCCCTAAAGAATCCTAAAATCCTAATCCTAAATCTAAATTCCGAAATCTTTGGACCTTATGAGTATAAGGTCCAAAGATTGTCCTGTCCATTCTGCTTATTCCAAACCTTGATCTTCAAGATGATCATCAACAAATTTATCTTAGTTAAGTAAAGCATTAACATATACTTTAATAATAGCACCATCATATGCATTGATACATTGATCAAAAATATGTATACATACATATGGATTAACAACTGTATATAATCGGATATGTCACGACAAAACAAATTCACCTCCATGGAGCACATGCACTTCGGTGTTAACACCTGAGTGATTTCACCTACTCTATAACTATTTTTTCCAACAGTTAAATTGAGGGTATCTGATTCTTTGCACTCTTCTGATCAGTAAAAGATCTAAATCATTTTCTAGACTAAAAATTAGACTAGTCTGCCAAAGTTATAGAAGCACAGTGATGTATGGTCCATGTAATGTGCTCTCTTTCTCAATTCAACATAAATAGTTACTTCTCTGTCGTCAGTTACGAAGACAAACTAGCTGTCGTCTTCCATAGAATCATCTGTAAAAGGCGACTTCGTAGTGTACTAGAAAATATTCCAGTCTTTGTTACGGAAAATAAACTGAAATAAGTTAAGGCATGGTATCTTCCTTGTGTTTCGGGTCAAAATTGCTAAAAATCGATCTTCAGAAGTAGGTGTAATCTGGATCAAATATATTATAAACTAAATTATAGTATTGGAACTGATCTCTGAGTCTTCAAACCATGCCGTGAAATACATTAAGGCATGAGTTAATAATTCTATAACAATCTATCCGATCGTCCGCCATCTTAACTAATCTAGTAAACAATTTCTCCTAAACATTACCACATTATCTACGTACACACAATTAAAGATCAACAAACATTAATAAATATTATAAAGAGAGACATTAGCCATTCCCTTCTATTTCTGTATAAGTGTCAATTTTTAAAAAGCAATCCTGGTATGTATAACACTTTCATACTTGTTGATGATCATTCATTTAAATCGACTTTTTACCTTTATTCTTTAATAGGGAACATCAACATTTAAGGCCAATGTATTTTACTTCAATTCACTCATATTATTGCAAATATATATTAATCTAAAAATAAATCATTGAATAATATAAAAAAATAATTCAAGCCCAAATCTCGGCTATTTGATGTGATAATATTTATTTCTCAAAATATATTAAAAAGTACTTTGTAAAAAATTGCACAGCGATACTAAAATATAAAATAAATATCGTACCTTAATTCATAATTAAATCAAATATGTTTAACCTAAAATTAATTTCAGATTATATGATTAAAAAAAAATATTTTTCAATATAGATTTTGTCATCTTTAAGTGAAAATAAAATGGAAAAATTAACGAAATCCCACTTTAAACAGAAATTAAAAGATTATACTTTTTTCAAACTCTATTTGACACATTTTTTCCATAATACCAGGGAATTTTTTATTTAACCATGTAAATTATCATTTTTAATAAGTATTTGACATCATTTAAAAGTATATAGTTTATATGCTTTAAATTAGCATGTTTAAATAAGCTAATGAAACAAAGTCCGTTTATGTACTTCCTTTTATATCAATAAATCTCAAAGACGAAGAATAAATGTATATGTACAAATCGAAACATTTTAGAGTAGACCTAGTTTAGTTACAGCAATAATTTTTTTCTAAGTCTCATGCCAAGAATGGAAGCTATTGTAAATGAAACCAGACTTACAGTTTTTTATCTGAAAAGTGTTGCTAGAAAGCAAAAGAAAGAAATGTGAGATAAAATCTTAACCGAAAGGGAGTAGCTTTGGTCTGAAGCCAAAAAAAGTTCTCGTTCAACATGCAGACAACATTATTGAATTTTTAGCATTAAGACTTCCGCAGAGATATTTGCTCGCCGCTATTTTCTAGTTTAGACCGAGATAGTGAATTTATAATCTTTTATTTTTTTTTTCATTCTGAATTTTTTGATTACTTAAAAAAAAAAGCTACTTATTTATTATTCAGAGGTTTCCAGGACTTCAAATAAAGTTATTTCTTTAAAGAAAATCTCGGAGTAGTAATTATCATAAAATATATTTTTACTCAGTCATTCAGAGTATTGAACAAATAATATTAAATCGTAATCACCCTTAAAATGAAAACCTTTTTTTAACTTTGATTGTGAAAGGACTTACAAAATTTTTCTTATCTTATTCTTATTAGAAAAGAGTTAATACAATTTCATCAAATACATTTTTGCTTGGGAACGGTTATGCAAACATTATTCAAATGCATTCTTGCTTTGAAAATGATATGCAAATATTATTCTAATGCATTCTTGATTGAGAAAGGATGTGAAAATATTATCGAAATGCATTCTTGTTTGGGAAAGGATATGCAAACCTTATTCAAATGCATTTTTGTTTACGAAAAGGTGTACCAAAATCATCGAAACGCATTCTTGTTTGAGAAAGGTTATGCAACCATTATTCAAATAATTCTTATTTGGGAAAGGGTGTGCAGAAATTGTCGAACGCATTCTTGTTTGGGAAAGAATATTCAAATGTTCTTGCTTATGAAAGAGTGTTCAAAAATTATCGCAACGCATTCTTGTTTCTGAAAGGTTACGCAAATATTATTCAAATGCATTATTGTATATGAAAGAGTCTACAAAAAAAAACAAAAATCCCACAAAATTTATAATAGAGTTAATGCTAACTATATTTGTAATTTAATTAGATATTTACAGCCTAAAGTGTAAAGCCTGAGTACATAAAATGACTTTAGAGCGACAAACCAAATGAAACCTAGGAACGATTACGTTATTGAAATCACCCAAATCATTTATTTCAATGGAACGAAAAAAATTGTTAGTGTACCAGTGCAGCATTTTTTCTATCAAAGCAACAATTGCTATTACCATTACTCCATGCATTAAACACTATTTACATAAATTGATATGAAATCTGACCTGGGAAACTAAGGCTTTTCATTGCAAGAAAGAATTAATTTTCTACCGAAAAGGATCTAAAGAAAAATACTACTATGCCAACGCCTTTCCTGGTCGATTCCTTCCGAAGTAAAATCCTGCAACCGGGCCATTGTTTAATCGGAAATTCAAATGCAACTAATGACTGAAAAAGGGATTCAGATGGACCCCCTTTTTTGCAATTTGCATGCAACTGCTATTTCTGACTATTCCTCTTTTCTGGCTAAAGAAGGCGTTGCCATGGACACGCTTTATTTGCATATTCATCGCAGTCTGTCACCATGAAAAACTGTCGACATAAAAGTAGTCTCGCAAGAATCGTCTGCCAAAGTATTATATTCCCTTTTCCACCCCCATGCCCGTGTCTTTCCCTTCAACCCTTTGGAAAAGATGTCAGAATACCTTCAAAGTTCGAAACGAAATTTTAAACTTTTGGAAGGAGTCTGATTTGAAGCGATACGTTCTAAGGTACGGAAATGAAAATGAGATTTCTGGAAGTTCTCTCGCTTTCGTAAAAGGAATGCAAATTTTTGAAATACTGATCTTGTAAAAATATGCATATGCTTGTCGTTATTTTTGTTAATACATAGTGTCAAGTTTTTCTTTTTCATAATTTATAAAAACATCATTAATCAATATTTATAAGCATCACAATCAATGTTTGTACTTTTGAATGTAAAAATAGTGAACTTTTAAGTGCATTATAAACATTTTAGTACAAATAGAGTAAATGTTACTTGTCATAGAATTTATAATACCGTTAATACTAACTATATTCGTAATTTAATTAGGTATTTACAGCCTAAAGTGTAAAGTGTACACAGCCTAAAGTTTACACAAAATGACCGTAAAGTGACAAAATAAACGAAACCTAGGCACGATTGCATTATTGAAATCACCAAATCATTTATTTCCATGGAACAAAGAATATTATTAGGGGGATCAGTGCAACATTTTTTTTTTCCATCAAAACAAAATTGCTATTGTCATTGTAACAACAACAATTCCATGCGTTAGATACTATTTACATAAATTGATATGGAACCTGGAAAACTAATGTTTTTCATTGCATGAAAGAATTAATTTTCGTCGAAAACGATCTGAAGAAAAATACTACCATGTCAACATACTACCATACATACCTGGTCGATTCCTTTCGAAATAATTTCCTGCAGTCGGCCATTGTTTAATCGGAAATTCAAATGCCAACTAATGACTGAAAAGGGATACAGATGAGCCCCTTTTTTTGCAATTTACATGCAACTGCTATTTCTGACTATTCCTCTTTTCTAGCTAAGAAAATGGTTGCCATGGACACGCTTTATTTGCATATTCATTGCAGTCTGTCACCATGAAAAAACTGTCGACATAAAAGTAGTCTCGCAAGAATCGTCTGCCAAAGTATTATATTCCCTTCCCCACCCCCATCACCCCGTGTCTTCCCTTCGACCCTTTGGAAAAGATGTCAGAATACCTTCCACATTCGAAACGAAATTTTAAACTTTTGGAAGGAGTCTGATTTGAAGCGACAAGTTTCAAGGTGCGGGAAATGAAAATAAGATTTCTGGAAGTTCTGTCGCCTTCGTACAAGGAATGCAAATTTTTAAAATTCGGTTCTTCTGTAAAAATATACATATGTTTGTCATCAGTTTTGTTAATACATGATGTCAATTATTTTATTATTTAAAAAAGCATCATTGAACAATATTTATAAGCATTACAATCAATGTTTGTACTTATGGATGTTTTTTTCTAATGCAGTTGAAAACACTTAGACAGTTGTATTTTATGCCTTAAGGCAAGAGCTGCATTGACGTTATTCAATTAACACTACCTAGGAAGTGAGTGTAGCTTTGCAGATAAGCTACGGACGCAGAGTAACAATACCTCCGCAACGCTCTACGATCAGGTTATACCGGGATTACGGTTTAAAGTGGATTCGAACCACTACAAACATCCATGCCACCTCCAGGACTCGAACCCGAAATCTATGGTACCAAAGGCCAGAGCGCTAACCAATTGGCCGCTTTCAAATTCGGAGATTTTTGTTTGAAACATGGCAAACGAAAGATCTTATCTATGCCAGGGATGGACGCATTAAATCATTACACTAGAAGATCCTTCTTAAGGGAGAAGAGTCTGAGCTACGACAGACGCACTGCTTGAAGATATTCATCCAAAATTATAGTGTCATAATGGGGGCTGGAATGTAGAAAATATACTATTGCCACCCTAGCTAACGCTGAATCAGCTATGCATCTTTTCTAGTGCAAATATGTTTTTTCTTTTTTTTTCCCTAGGAACCATTACATTATTGAAATCACCCAAATCCTTTATTTCAATGGAACGAAAAAAATTGTTAGTGAACAAGTGCAGATTTTTCTCTATTTGCTACTACTATTACTTCAATTTATGTAAACACTATTTACGTAAATTTATATTGAATCTTACGGTTGGAAACTAATGCTTTTCATTGCATGAAAGTATTAATTTTTGTAGAAAACGATCTAAAGAAAAATACTACCATGCCAACGCTTTTCTGGTCGATTTTTTCCGAAATAAATTCCTGCAGCCGGGCCATTGTTTAATCGGAAATTCAAATGCCAACTAATGACTGAAGAAGGGATTCAGATAGGCCCCTTTTTTTTGCAATTTACATGCAACTGCTATTTCTGACTGTTCCTCTTTCTTGGCTGAGAGAGGCGTTGTCATGGACACGCTTTATTTGCATATTCATCGCAGTCTGTCACCATGAAAAACTGTCGGCATAAAAGTAGTCTCGCAAGAATCGTCTGCCAAAGTATTATATTCCCCCCTTCCCCCCATCCCCGTGTCTTCCCTTCGACCCTTTGGAAAAAGATGTCAGAATACCTTTAACGTTCGAAACGAAATTTTAAACTTTTGGAAGGAGTCTGATTTGAAGCGATAACTTCTAAGGTACGGGAAATGAAAATAAGATTTCTGGAAGTTCTGTCGCTTTCGTAAAAGGAATGCAAATTTTTAAAATGCTGTTCTTGTAAAAATATACATATGCATGTCGTCATTTTTGTTAATACATGGTGTTAATTTTTTTTTTTCATTATTTAAAAAAAACATCATTAATCAGTATTTATAAGCGTCACAATCAATTTTTGTAGTTTTTAATTTAAAAATAGTGAATTTTTAAGTGCATTATAAACATTCTTACACGAATACAGTAAATATTCCTTTTCCTCAAAATTTATAATACAGTTAATACTAACTATGTTTGTAATTTAATTAAGCATTTACAGCCTAAAGTGTAAAATTGTAGCCTAAAGTGTACACAAAATGACCGTAAAGCGGCAAACCAAATCAAACCTAGGAACGATTACATTATTGAAATCACCCAAATAATTTATATCAATGAAACGAAAAAATTTGTTAGTGTAACAATGTACCTTTTTTTCCATCAAATAAACAATTGCTACTACCATTATTCCAAACATTAAATACTATTTACATAAATTGATATAAAATCTAACGGTTGGAAACTAATGCTTTTCATTACATGAAAGATATAATTTTTGTTGAAAACGAAATTTTTTTCCTGGTCGATTCCTTTCGAATAAATTCCTGCATCCGGGACGCTGTTTAATCAGAAATTCAAATGCCAACTAATGACTGAAAAAGGGATTCAGATGGGCCCCTTTTTCTGCAATTTTCATGCAACTGCTATTTCTGACTATTTCTTTTCCTAGCTAAGAAAGGCGTTGCTATGGACACGCTTTATTTGCATATTCATCGCAGTCTGTCTCCATGAAAAACTGTCGACATGAAAGTAGTCTCGCAAGAATCGTCTGCCAAAGTATTATATTCCCTTCCCCACCCCCATCCACGCGTGTCTTCGTTCGAACCTTTGGAAAAGATGTCAGAATACCTTCAAAGTTCGAAACGAAATTTTAAACTTCTGGAAGGAGTCTGATTTGAAGCGATAAGTTCTAATGTACGGGAAATGAAAATAAGATTTCTGGAAGTTCTGTCGCTTTCGTAAGAGGAATGTAAATTTTGAAAATGATGTTCTTGTAAAATATACATATGCATGTCGTCATTTTTGTTAATACGTGGTGGGAAATTTTTTCAATATTTTAAAAAAACATAAATATTAATCAAATTTATAACCATCACTATCAATGTTTGTACTTGTGAACGTTTTGTTCTAATGCAGCTGTCAAACACTTAGACAGTTGTTTTGGATGCCTATTTAGCAGGTGAGTGTAGCTTGAAGATAACCACTCGGCCATCAGGCCCATACTTTTTTTTTTTTTTTTTAATATTCTTAGGGTAAATATTCTTCGTCACAAAATTTATAATGCAGTTAATACTATCTATATTTGTAATTTATATAGGTATATACAGAAAAAAATAATTTCTCAAAATTAGCCCTTGAAAGAATCATTCAATAATATAAACTTTCCTCGCTTTAATAAGAAAATAAATCATAAATATGTTATCTTTGGAGTATAAAACTATAAATGGAATAGAAATAAAACAGAAATTATACTTGCCACAGCTTTCTGATGTACTTTAAATAATGTTTGATTTTTAAAATGTTGAATTTGCACCTCTATGATATGGAGTAATATTATTCGTAGTATCTTTTTTTATACTTTAAAATGCTTACGATTCTCTCTCATTATTATTTTTATATGATTTATTGAAATTCTGATATTTTTTTATTAAGTTGTACAATATATATTATATGTGATACAGTGAGTAAAATATGTACAGGCTAGTACTAAAACAAAACATTTGTAAATATAGCAATCTGTGATATATTACATTTAAAATTAGAAAAATTCTTCGCTGATTATAATTTAATTAAATTGGTTAAATATTAGAATAAAAGACTATGAGATATTTATTTAATATTATATTTAAATAATTTTATAAAAGTTTTGATAAAAGGTTTTAAAAATATTTTTTGGATTGAATTTTTTCTGGAGTAAACTTTTTAGATTCGATTGTTGATTAAAAGCATTGCATGATAAATGTCTCAGAAATGGAAAATACTTCTGCAGTATCTTCCAAGATTACTAAGCTCTTAAATATGCTATAAAAATATGAAAATCTCGCTCTTTTAATTTTATTACAGACTGCTTCATTTTTTTTTTTTTTTTTTTTTTGGCTACTTTAACATTCGATCTACAATTCCTTTCTATTTATCTATATAAAAGACAAAACTCTTATTAAATTGAATCACTTAAATACGGAATAAAATGCTTTTCAACAAGAAAATCATTACCATAATCACACGCATCAATAAAATTTCACTTTCAAAAAAAGTACTTTGTTTTCTACAACGTCAATATTTACATCTTAAAATCATTTCTAAAAAGGAGGCAATTCATTGAATCACAATCCCTAACACGAATATAATTTCGTTTTATTGTCTGAATTCTAAAACGATTTTTAAAGATGATACAGAAGAATTCCATCTCAAAAAAAAGAATAAAAAAAACTCCGGCAGTAAAAGCTGCCCTTTGTCGAAAGCAAAAGCATATAATGCGAAATTTAACCATGTCCATAAAAACAGCAAAGAAATAGCAATGCAACCCCCCGAGCAAAACTGTGCTGGTCTTCTGTCGGAATGGGCAGTAAAAAGTGGCCCAGGCATTTCTTTTGTATGCATTATCTCCATATGTAAACTGGAAAGTCACGTTCTTTGAAGCACAGTCTCAGAATATTAAGTAAGAGGGAAATCGATCAAAACAACATAAAAGATGAACTCAAAGAAAGGACAGTCTTCTTGCAGTATCTCGAATCCCAGATAAAATATTTTCTGACCGTTTGGAATCACATACATTTTTCCCAGTTCGTGTATATGCAAAATGACACTACCCTATGATTGAATACCAATAAGTAATCCGGTAGTGATATTTCAAGTTTTTCCACAATCTGAAAAGAGTGGTGCACGTAATACAATAAACAGTTTTCAATGTTTTATGCTTATAATAGTATTATTTGGTATTTTACTAGCATGGTAAAAAGGAACAGAAAATACAATGTATTAAGTTGAAATTTTTTTAACATTTTTAGTATATTGAATAAAACATTTTTGGTTTTTAAATTTTTTTTTTGCAGGGCGATATTTTTTAATGCACCTTTGCAACTTTTAACAATGGATAAAAGGTTTTAAAATATTCTTTTCGAAATTTTACGGAGTAAAATTTTCATTCAAAGTCAATGAAAAATATTACATGATAAATATTTCTGGAATAGAAAATAATTTAGTCTTATATTCTAAGATTATTAAGCTCTTAAATGGTCTATAAAAATATAAAAATCTCGCTCTTTAGTTTTTTACAAGTGCATCAACTTTTTCTTGACTACTTTAACATTCGATCTACATTTTTTTGCTATTTATCCATATAATTGACAAAACTCAAAAAACGACAATAAATTGAATCATTTAAATACGTAAATAAAATGCTTTTCAACAAGAAAATCATTATCATAATCCATGCATCAATAAAATTTGACTTTCAAAAAAGCACTTTTTTGCTACATCGTCAATATTTACATCCCAAAACCATTACTAAGACGTAGGCAATTCATTGAATTACAATCCCTAATTACGAATATAATTTCGTTCTATTGTCTGAATCCTAAAACGATTTTTTTTTTAAGATGATACAGAACAATTCCATCCCAAAAAATGAATAAAAAAACTCCGGTAGTAAAAGCTGCCCTTTGCCAAGAAAGCAAAAGCATCTAATGCGAAATTTAACCATGACCATAAAAAACAGCAGAAGAAATAGCAATGCAACCCCCGAGAAAAACTGTGCTGGACTTCAGTCGGAATGGGCAGTAAAAGTGGCATTTCTTTTGTATGCATTATCTCCATATGTAAACTGGAAAGTCACGTTCTTTGAAGTACAGTCTCCGGAATATTAAGTAAGAGGAAATCGATCAAAAAAACATAAAAGATGAACTCAAAGAAGAGGCAGTTTTCTTGTAGTATCTAGAATCCATGATAAAATATTTTTCTGGCCGTTTAGAATCACATACGTTTTTCCCAGTTCGTGTATATGCAAATGACCCCTATAATTTGATTGAATGCCAATAAGTAAACCGACAGTAATATTTCAAGTTTTTCCCGCAATCTAAAAAAATTGGTGTACGTAATATAATAAGCAATTTCCAATATTTTATTTTGATACCAAAATTATTTGGTATTTCACAAGTATACAAAATAAGGAACAGAAAATACAATGTATTAAACTTAAATTTTTGAGATTTTTACAATTAACTTACAAATTTTCTAGTTTTGTGAAAAACTTTTAGCTTTGCAAAGTGATAAATTCTTGAAACACCTTTGTATACAAACTATACATGTGTAAAAGAGTGGTGTACGTAATACAATAAAGGATTTTCAATATTTTTATATTTGCACCAGCATTATTTGGTATTTTATACGTATGCAAAAAAAGGAACAGAAAATACAATGTATTAAACTGATATCTTTTAAAGATTTTACTATAGATTTTACTTTTAAATTTTTTTAAGATTTTTTACTATTGAATATAAATTTTCTGGTCATATTTTTTTTTTTTTTTTTTTTTAGTTTTGCAGAGTGATATATTCTTAAAGCAGCTTTATATACATTACTTTTGTACTTACGTTTTTGGTTAATTTATCCATCCATTTTTTATTTATATTAAAATATATACAACCAATGTTTAAGACACTATTTTAAAGTTGTAATCTCGTTAAACTTTGTTTACATTTGAAACAATCACTCATTACATGAACAATTTTAAATGTCAATTGAAAAATAATTATGAAATAAATTAATATACTTTCACAGTTAAAAATTTGAATATCATTATTAATATATTATTAATATATATTATTAATAAGTCTTTAATTTCTTTCAGCATATTAACAAACATGAATAATAAATAACTCCACCAAGTATTTTAATTGTTTTTAAAAGTTTTAGCTATATGCGAAATTTAATCATATCCATAAAAAAAAAAAAAAAATAGCAATGCAACCCCGAGCAAAACTGTGCTGGTCTTCAGTCGGAATGGGCAGTAAAAAGTGGCATTTCTTTTGTATGCATTATCTCCATATGTAAACTGGAAAGTCACGTTCTTTGATGCACAGTCTCAGAATATTAAGTAAGAGGGAAATCGATCAAAAGAAACATAAAAGATGAACTCAAAGAAGAGACGGTTTTCTTGTAGTATCTCGAATCCATGATAAAATATTTTCTGGCCGTTTGGAATCACATACGTTTTTTCCAATTCGTGTATATGCAAATGACCATATGATTGAATGCCAATAAAGTAAACCGACAGTAATATTTCAAGTTTTTCCCAATCTAACAGAGTGGTGTACATGTAATACAATAAACAATTTTCAATATTTTTTTTGATACCAGCATTATTTGGTATTTACACGTATGTATGAAAAAAAAGAAACAGAAAATACAATGTATTAAACTGAAAATTTTATTAACTTTTTAGTATTGAATAAAATTTTCTGACTTTGTGAAAATATTTTTTTTTAGTTTTGTTAAGTGATACATTTTTAAAAAAGTTGCTTTTAAAAATTTAACAATTTTTTACATTTGTATTTAAGTTGCGAGTCTATCAATTTCAATTTATTATTTCCATTTTTAGTTCAATATTTAAAGCCAGTGGTTATAAATTCTAATTTAAAGTTGTAGTCTTCAATTCAAACAATCACTCATATACATGAACAATTTAGTGCCAATTGAACATTAGTTATATAAATTTTTGAATATATACATTCGCAAGTTAAAAATGTAAATATTACATATATGATATATGTATGTGTATATATGATATATGTATGTGAGTATATATTGGAATTCTTTTCTTTTGTCATATATATATATGTGTGTAATGTTCAATTTCGTTCAATATATTAACAAAAATGTTAAAGGGTTAGAACCTCAAAATTAAGGACACTTATTTTAATTTATATTTAATTTTAATTCTGCAGTAATGAAAATAAAAACAAAATATTTGTGTGTGTTATTTCTTTTTATCAACTAGAAATGGATGAAAAAACGTTTTTAAATTAAAGAAAACACTTTTATCACGGTTTGGCTTGGTTTGTCGCTCTACGGTCATCTTGTGCACACTTTGGGTTAAGAAGGACCGGGACCCTTTAAATTGAACGGTATTTCGAACCACTTTTACAAACATCCATGCCGCCGCCAGTGTGTTATTTTTTTTTTTTGTCAACCTGAAGCCTGGGTCCATTAGAAATGGAGGCCTAAGCTAAACAAGCATGTTTTTAAAATTAAAAAGCCTGGCCTTTAAATAAATTTTTTAAATGCACTCTCACGGTTAAGCAGCCAATTAAAATTTATTTTTAATATAAAATTTATTTTCCCCATTGGTCCTTCAGTTAGCCAGTTCCAGTTGCCAATAATTTAATACATGATGATATTTTACAGAGAAAGTATAATTTATATAAAAATCAAATTACTGGTGATTTTATATGTTAAATATTTTGGATTTTCGCCTACTGCTAATTTATATTCTTTAAATTCTATGATTTTAAAGTTTTGTTCATACATTTTAATAAAAATTATGATATTAAAATATCATTTAAGGCTAGACTCGGTTAATAAAAAATTATTCAAGACTTTCTTTCAAACGCAAACGATTAAATTTTTCTTTTACAATATTCATTGAGAACCTATTTTTCATTTGATTTCTTTGAACTTTTTGATCAAATTTTTCTAAAATTAAATTTAATGAAGTAAAAATTTATAATTTCAATCAAAAACTGGGCAATGACGAATCATATCAAGTTAGTTATTAAAATATTTAAAATCAAATTATAGAAAAATAGGATGTTTTAAAACTAACATTTATAACTTTTCCTACCGAGTAAATAAATTCATTAAAGTTTTGATATTTTGTAAATAACTGTTTGTTACCTGGATTTTAAAAGAATTCATAAAATAGACTATTTACTAAAGCTGTTCTTATTTAATTTACTAATATGATCCTTAGTCGGATTGCATTGAAAACTTAATTTGATCAGAAAAAATGCACAAAAGTACAAAGTTAATTAAAATTTTTGCTAATAAATTGCAAAAAGCATAAATTTAACATTATTCAAATTGACAATTTTTTTTTTTTAAAAAGATTTATGGTTTAAGCTTTTGAGTATATTTTATATAAAATTCCAATCTACTACTAAATGGTTTTCTAAAATATGTGACATATGAAAATAAAATATGTGGCACTTACTAAGGTCATATGTAAATATTTTTTATCTAATTTCTTATACTCGAATATTCAGTTTTTATATTTCACTAATAACATTTTAGATCATTAAACATTTTTTAACTTAAATATAAAAATTTATTTTCTGTTTTATTATTTCTTTAAGGAAATTTAATTCTGTTTTTTTTTTTTTTTCAAATTGTCGTTTTCATATTCATCAAAACATCATCAAAGTTATTAATTATGTAACAATTTTGAGTCCAAAATTAGAATCCATATATTGCACGCATAGTTAGCGCTGTAAATGAGCAATTTGGAAAATATCCAGTGTACATGTAAACATACTACACAGAAGGCGAAAATGAAAAAAAAAATGTAAGTACTTGTTCCAGCTACAAGTATCATAGCTGGAGACACTTTTGACCTTCCCTAATTTCACGCCTTCTCATTATATTTTTAAAAACAGAACTTAAGCTCATTATTATACTTATGGCAAAGTGCTCTTTTACTTTAATGGAATTCTCTTTTTACGAGACTTAGGCATTTAAACCTCCAAGAGCTTTTTATTTTTTTGTTATTTTCAAGTGTCGTATATTATGAGATAATGGTCAAGAAATTTCTGGAGGGTATTAGAGAAAGAAGAGAGAAAGAATATATGATTACAAACTGCAAAGAAATAACATTCTGATAATTTTAACTTAAAAACTAAGTTTTTCATGAAATAATTATTACATTAGTAACGTTGTTTAAAAGTGTTTATAGTTTTTGTGAAATTCCTAAGTCAATGGGACATTTAACCTTTGTTCTTGCAGCTGGATGAAATATTGATTATCTGCATTAGGTTAGTGTAAATTATAATTTAACTGGATGTTAAAAATAACACCATGCAAATGATTTCGTATATGTTAAAATTAAAAATTTCAAAAATAAAAAATAAAAAATAATTAATTTATGTATTTTATATAATAATAAATTTTTTTCATGCTTACTATTAATATTTCTATAATAATAATACTATATTCTTCTTTAAAATTTAACTAAGGACTAATAATTTGTTTTAATATATACAAATAGCATGTTTTGGTGATGTCAAAACTTCCTTTTATAATCTTATCGAATTACTGAAAAATTCATATTATTAGTAATATTGGCATAATAAAATTTTATTTCGTTTGAAACTGAATAAATAAATAAATTTAAAAAATTATTTAAAACATGGACATTCTGTTATAATCTAAATATTGTTTATTTTTTAATTTAAGTAACAAAAAAAAAGCAGTGTCAAATAAACAAAATGTTGTCACTATGTTGTTTATATTGACAACATTCAGTTAAATTAAAATTTCTTTGTTTAACAAGAATGTCATTTACCAGATATTATAATTCAAAACTATTTTCTTTTAAAATTTTCAAATTACTTTTATATTCAAAACTGATACTGATTTCTATTTACACTCAATAGTATTTTTTTGAGTAGGAGATATCACAAATGTTAATCAAAAAATTCTTTTTTGGCAACATTTCTGATTTCTGGATTCTTTTTTATTCATTTATAAATACAATATATAATTAAAAATCGGTGTTTTAATAATGTATTTTTATAATATTATAGAAAAAACCTGTTAACGAAATATTATTTTATTTTTTCAGTATAAGCGTTGTGTTTTAGTGTCAATACTTTCCTTAGATGAATTAAAAGCAAGACATCGTCTCTTTTTCACTACATCATTTCAATATCTCATTTATCTGGATATCTCATTTCCATCTTTCTAATGAAATAATGAAACTTTCCTTTGGCTCTTTAAAAACACATTCAAGAATTTTGGAGAAGAAAACAAAACGAGATTTATTGACAGCAAACTTTAAATATACCTAAAAAATTCAACACATTGAAAAACGTTGCTTAAAATTTTTTACGTAATTCCATCTATATTATTTTCAAACGGTTCCTTTCAAAATTTCATTTTTATCCGTGTTTCCTTCAAAAGCATTCATTGTTGATACAAATTTCTTATCAGTTTTTAGATTTGAAACACAAATGAAAATTTCTTTTTGACGTAATATATGAAAAAAAAATGAAATTTTCTTCACATTTGAAGTATTTATATTTCTTGCTACAAAAGTGGGCCTTGCTCTCTTATTATTATATCAGAGTCCACTGATGATGGGAGGACATTGCTTTCTGCATGAATTTTCAGGGATTTGCATTGCCCTGAGTTGTTGTGTAAGAAAACACAAAAAAATTGAATATCTAGAGACATTCTCCGTTTTGTCGCCTCATTTCTGAAACGTTGGTCTGCAATGGGATTTGATTATAACCTGAGCCTTTAAAAGCTAGTTGCCAAACTTATTATTGAACAAGATTTCGAAACTTTAATGGATATATAATACTGCGTTTCCCTGTTATTTATATTTATATTTTATGATTAAATAACCATCCTCTCCTCCTTCTTCTTCTTCATTGGCGCAACAGGCCGATGGTGGGCCAGCCTTCTGCCTTCAAACCTTTTGCATTTCCCGACAACAGTTGTTTTCTTTTAAGGGGTAGGGTTGTCAGACCTACAACACTCTACAGTCATATTAAACCGGAACTTATCGTTTAAAGTAGATTCCGAAACACTGAAATATCCATGGCACCGCCGGGAAAATTATCTATTGCTATTAAGAATATATTAAATATAATAATAGCTATTAAATATATACGAAAATTATTAAATATATTACTAAAACATTCTACTAAATATATTACTAAGAAAATATTTTACTATTAAATCAATCTTAAAATATTAGTCATCCACTTTTACTATAAAAGATAAAATGAATTTTGAAAACTATTTTAAAACTATGTATTTAATTTTTTATGTTTTTTTTTTAAATAATTTGTATGCATCACAATATCCAAAGAACATAAAAAATACTAGCCAAAAATTTCATCACATTCTGTCATTATTAACACATAACAAACTTCGTTATTCTGGGATATTTCATTATTAACTAACAGGTGAAATAAAAAAGGGAAAATATAAAAGATGAAAAAATGTGTTTGAAATTGGTGAATTGAGGAAATTTATTATCCGTTTTATTAATGCATTTTGCATTCAAATATATATGATGCACACTTTTAAATCGAGCAACTAAAAAAAGTATTTGTTATATGAATGAGTTATTGAATAAAATAGTATTTTTATTTATTAATTTTTTACATTTTGCTAGTTTTTTTTAACCAAACACATTTTAATTGAAAACAAATTGGAGGTAGTTTGATTTCTTTATATATTTAAAGAAATGAAGTTTTAAAAATTAATTAATCTGAATTAAAAATATATTTATTATACATTCAAATATATATATAATACACACCTTTATGTGAATTCATATATATATAATACACACTTTATTAATTGAGCGACTAAAAGAAGTCTTTATTTTAATGAAATTTTGAATGAAATAGTATTTTGACTTTTTTTTTCACATTTTACCAGTTTCTTTTTTAAACCAAAAATTTTGTTTGATAAGAGATGTTTGTTTGATTAGAGGTAATTTAATTTTTTTTTAAATTTAAAGAAATAAATTTTTGAAAACTGAATCAATCTTAATAAAAAGTATTTTTATTATTGTTTAATAATTTATGTCTCTTTTGGTACTGAAACAATAATAATACTCATCAGAAAAATAAACCATAGTGTTGAAAATGTATCCATTTTTTTACTTATTTTATATCATAGAAAGTGCATAAAATGACGAAAGGAATCGAAGTTCTTAGAAATTCAAGAACAAATTAGTTTTCTGATACAAAATAAAAACTTCTATAACCAAGTTTGTTTACTCTGGCTCCTAGTTAAAAGACAGAGTGCATCAAAAATATTTGCTTGCATAATTTAATCATTCAACGAGTTAGGAAGAAAATCTAGACTTTGAGGAGCTTATCTATACGAGAAATATTCTTGCTGCGAAATAAAGATAGAATTCGTGTATTCTGAAACTTGAGCTGAGCAGTTAATCATGTTAGGAAGTCTATGCTTTCTAATGGTCTAAGAATAAACACTAGGATCCTTTGCAAACAATGGTATTTTAATTATACGTAATGAATAATGTTTAATACAATAAATTTCTTGTATGTTTTTAAGCAAAATGAATACAGAACTGCATTTTTTTTTGAAATATCAATTAATTTTCTTTTTTATTATTTTAATTGGATATGATGAATTTGAAAATTCTCAAAATTAGTGGATAATTAATTAATTAATTAATTTTCCACTAATAATATTAATATCAATTAAATAATAATAATATAGTATCTAATATATAAATTAAATAATTAATTTAAATGTAAATTTAATATAATTTTAATTTAAATTATCATCATTTATTTAACATCATTTGTTTTAAGTTTATGCTTTAATAAAGACCTGTAAAGACATTTAAACTACATTATGTGCAAATAATGTTCTGTATTTGTTAAATTCTAAAAAAAACTGTGTTCCTGCTAACGTTGTAATCTCTGCTTTTAGAAAATATTGATTTGAATTACCTAATAGGAAATTAATACCTACTCCATTTTATTTTATCAATCTATTTTATCTGGGATGTATTACATAAATTACAATAATGTTTAAAAATTAATTTTGTTATACTAGGTTGATACCTTTTAGAGGCATTTTAATGTAGATAAGATTTAAAATCTTTCATGCTATTTTCTCAAACATTTAATTAGTTTCCTATTTTAAAAGTAAATATCATTTTTAAGGGCATTTATTTATTCATTATTTAAAAGTTATCTTTTATCAATACATTTCAATTCATTTTTCATTGACATTAACTTTTCCTTCATACTTAAATCCATCCTAATAATGATTTGTAATTAAGCAAAATATAGAATATTACTTCTCCCGTGCAATTAATTATCCCGAAATCTGGCAATGAATAAATGTTTTAAAAATTAAGTTCGTGTAACAATACTTTCACCAAAACACTGCCAAGAGGAGGCCCCCTTTGGCGTTCAAGAGAAAGGATCAATCGTCTTCGAGACTCTCACCGACAGAAACGTTTGCAGTTGACTCCCGCTGAGAAACGTTTAGTTTATAGTCTCTCATCCATAAAAGAAATATATTTAGCGCATCCCGGTGCATTAGATGGCCTACAGACTCTCATCCGGAGAGAGAGTATATTTCGCACACACTACGCTTAACCGAGTTTCATGTTTTTCGGGTTAAAAATAGAGTTCCTCCACGAATCTATAATTACTTGTTTTTAAATATGTTAAATATTGTATGTGTGCGGTGTTTGTGCGTGTGCAAATAAAGCTGTGGGTTCTAAAACCTGTGCTTCAAGTATCTCAACCCAACCACACTCAGTTGTAATCTGGTTGCCGAACCCGCACATTACATTTAGAAATTTTGCAATCATGAATTTTCTTATTTAAATTGTTTACTTTCTGTAAAATAAATTGTACAACAGAAATTTACTTTTTTTTTCAAATTGCAAGAAATATGCAGACGAGTACTGAGTATTCAAAGCAAACCAGATACCTATAAAGGGGACTGGTATTTAATGTTTCACAATTATCTAGAATTCCAGGATCCATGGCGCAAACACGGATTAAGTCTATCGCCTGCAGACACGGAAGGTTTATTAGTTCATAAATGGAGCAATTAGTCAAATTTAGGTCATCCTTCAAATACTTAATGCATCCTTGTCATTAAAGTAAATGTGAGAATTTGAATTATGAATTATTCACGGAGGAAAACTTCATTATTTCTAACTTTCATTGTCAAAACAATATTAATTAAATGCTAAAATCATTTCTATTTTTCCCCTTAAATCATATTGTAAGTTCCAAGGATTCTCTTGGGGGATGAACAATGGTTGGTAATTCTATTAATTTGCATTCATCGAAATTTCTTCAAAATATTATGATTTCCCTTTAAGAGAAATTGCTATCATGGTGTTTTAATTATATATGATGAATAGTGTATAATCCAATAACTTCCTTACATATTTATACGGGAATTGAATATCAGCGTAAATATTTCAAATTTAATTTACTATATAAATATGCTGATATGTCTGTTTTAATATGTTAATCTATTCTAGTTTTATCATCAGTTAAATTATCAGCAGATTACAAAATGTTGATTAATTAGACATAGAAAAAAACTGGTGAGCATTAGGGCTGAAGTTCAGTTCGCTTACTGCATTGTTGTAAAATTGCATTGTAGAAAAATTGCATTGTTGTGTACTGCTACAAAAAACGAGGAGCCTCTACGGCGTTTGTGATGTTAAGTATTTTGCCTCATTAGTCGGACTACCTGGTGTTAGTTTCCGGGTTTTCTCCCATACGATACTTAAATGCGGGGTAGTCCTCCTATAAAAGTACTGCTGCCTGGTGGCCAATTGGCTAGGCTTTCCCTTGGCCACAGACTTCAGGTTTGAATCCTGGCCGTGATATGGATGTTTGTTAGTGGTTCAGAATCCACGTTAAACTGTAGGTCCTGGTTTAATTAGTCTAAAGTGTGCAAAAAAAATTACAGTAGAGCGACATACCAAACGAAGCCTGTAAAAGTCCTTCGAGATTGCACTGCCCTCCTTCTGCAGCGACTCGGAACCAAGTCAGACTTCTACCTAAGGGTGCTCCATCACAACAGAAGCTGCCGCCCTTTCCCGCCATCCATGAGTAGACTACTCATGGGCTTTCCGTCCTGTTCTGCTGGACACTGAGTATTAGACATAAAAATATTTTCCAGTTTTGTTTTCCTACCATTTCCTTAAATATCCATTGAATATTTTTTTCTGAGATAAAAAAAAGTTAACTTCGACATTTGATAAAGATTCAGCTATAATTACACAAAGAATTTCAAAAACATTCATTTATTAATTTTTTTTTTTGATTTCTCTTTATATTTATAGATCTTTTGAATATATTTCTAGATGTCAAATGATTAATTAAAAAGTATTAATAATTTTATTAATAATAATCTGAATAATAATCTTTTAATAATTTTATTATTAAAAGTTATTAGATCCATAAAATATTTACAATAATGTTTCAAGGAAAATGTTGTGAATACTTTATCACAAGAATTCATACATCACATCACATATCTTGACTGTATGACATATTTTTGATTCACTGTACTTTGAATCTAACAAAAGAAATTTTGGACCAACAGATTTATCATGCGTTTCAATGCCATCCATATACACGAGAATTTTCAGTTCTTGTATTTGAAACAGAGCATCTCTTACTCAGAAACCCAACGCTCTATAATTATCAGGATGCTGCAGGTTGTGTTATTATCCAGTGAAAGTTATTATTTTTGTATGGCATATATTTTTACCTGAGTGCATTCGTAAATATAACTTCAGATGTGCAGTATTTTCAGCTCAGGATGCAGCTCGTGGGAAATTTTATTAATGTTATTTCTTCCAAATATGATGTGAACCTTTTCAAAGGTGGCATCTATGGTTTAGTACTTGTAAGGACTTTCCATCCTGCTGATTTATCGTGTCCTTTTCTTCATATAAACGGAGACTTTCTATTCGGTATTTTTCCCTAGTTTCGAACCAATTGCTTAGTTTAAATACTAAACATTTTATCCATCATGCCACTCTAGCATTTTTTTTTTAAATGTCTTTAATCACTGACATCTTTTGAAGATTAAAAGGAAAAAAATACTTGAAGCAAAAAATTATTTTTTCAATTTGATTTAAATCAATTAATTTAATCTTTTTTTTTTTTTTTTTTTTTTTTGCATAACTAGAATATTCTTTTTTATCATTGAGAAGAAAATCCATCACTTTTCACCATATTCCTTCAAACAAATTTCGAAGTATCAAATATATTCAAAAAGAACCAAAGTCATCCACTCATATATTTTCAAAATAACGATGAAATACTTTATCAGAAAACTCAAACTGCAAAGCCCATTCATTAACCTGCATTTCTTGAGTTTCCAAAACCCATGCTGCACTTTACTCTTTTCTACGGCACCACCAGCACTTTCCTTTTTCCACCATTTTTGAATAAGCTTAATCAAAGTCTTTGTATCAGAAATCGGGATAGCTATTCCTTAAAAAAAAATAAAAATAAAAAAAGCACACTCTCTCTCTCCCGTGATTTCCTGCACTTCGAAAGAATCACGGAGCTCTGAATGATCAATAATCTACTTTGTGTTGCTGAAAAGTGCTCGTCGAGCAAAAAAAAAGGAAAAGTTTCCAGTTTCAAAGGCTTCGAACCTCCATATAATAGAAAATGAAAGGGTAAATCCTCGTAATGAGAACTGGCCAAAAGAAAAAAAAAAAAGAAACTTCAAAGAAGAATTGAGTAACTAAACTAGAAAGAATTCTGCCAAATAGAAAATGTTTTGATTTCTTGTGATTACACACGTGCATTAAAAATCAATTATTAAGTTGAGTTTTATGAACTAAAATCAATCGGTTTTCTTTCATCTCAAGAATTAAATTAAATTCTATGATTCAATCATTTTCTTCTGTGTTATTATTAATCGTAAAATATATTGTGTTTTGTTTTGGGGAGAGTGGGTCAGCGATGTCTTTTCAACGTTTCTTATTGGTTTACTATTTTTTATAAATTTCTTTCATGAACTATTTTTGTTGGTTTACTTAAATTTCTTATGTGTGCTTTTTTTATTACATTTCTTTCAGGTGATTTTTTTTTTTTTTTATAAAATCGTTTGGAATTTTAAATTTATTTTTTTAATTTTTTTCATGAACTATTCTTATTGGTTTATTTAAATTTCTTCATGTTTTTTTTTATAAAAATTTTTACGTGATTTTTATAAAATCGTATGGAATTTAAATTTTTTTTTTCAAATTTCTTTCATGAACTATTATTATTGGTTTATTTAAATTTCTTTCATGAGCTTTTTTTATTACATTTACACGTCACGCACGCGTTTTATCCATGATGCCACGGTGGCATATTATTGAAATTTCTGCAATCATAGACATCTTGTGAAGATTAAAGTAAAAATACCTGAAGTAAAAATTTTGTTTTTTTTTTTGTTTTGATTTAAATCAATTAATTTAATCCTTCTTTTCATTTGCATATTTTTTTTTGCATAAAGAATTTTCTTTTTTATCAATGAGAGAAAATCTATCACTTTTCACCATATTCGCTCAAAGAAATTCAAAAGTATCGAATATATAAAAAAAAACCAAAGTCATCCACTCATATATTTTCAAAATAACGATGAAATACTTTATCAGAAAACTCAAACTGCAAAGCCCATTCATTAACCTGCATTTCTTGATTTTCCAAAAACCTATGCTGCACTTTACTCTCTTTTCTACGGCACCACCAGCACTTTCCTTTTTCCACCATTTTTGAATAAGCTTAATCAAAGTCTTTGTATCAGAAATCGGGATAGATATTCCTAACAAAAAAAAAAAAATAATAAAAAAGCACACACTCTCTCTCCCGTAATTTCCTGCACTTCGAAAAAATCACGGAGCTCTGAATGATCAATAATCTACTTTGTGTTGCTGAAAAGTGCTCGTCGAGCAAAAGTAAAAACGAGTTTCCAGTTTCAAAGGCTTCGAACCTCCATATAATAGAAAATGAAAGGGTAACCGTAATGAGAACTGGCAAAAAGAAAAAGAAAGAAACTTCAAAGAAGTATTGAGTAACTAAACTAGATGGAATTCTGCCAAATAGAAAATGTTTTGATTTCTTGTGATTACTACACACGTGCATTAAAAATCAATTATTGAGTTGAGTTTTATGAACTAAAAATCAATCGGTTTTCTTTTCATCTCAAGAATTAAATTAAATTCTATGATTCAATCATTTTCTTCTGTGTTATTATTACCCGTAAAATATATTGGTATTGTTTTAGGGAGAATGGATCAGCGAAGTCATAGCCCACTTTCAATGTTTCTTTTATTGGTTTTATAAAAATTTCTTTCATGAATTATTCTTTTTGGTTTATTTAAATTTCTTCATGATTTTTGATTAAATTTCTTGCATGTGATTTTTTTAAAATCGCCTGGAATTTTAAATTTTATTTTTAATTTATTTCATGAACTATTCTTATTGGTTTATTTAAATTTCTTTTACGTGGTTTTTTTAATAAAATGGCTTGGAATTTTAAATTTTTATAATTTTTATGAACTATTCTTATTGATTTACTTAAATTTCTTTCATGTGCTTTATTAAATTTCTTTCGTTTTTTTTTTTTTTTTTATAAAATCGCTGGGAATTTTTAATTTCTTTTTAATTCTTTCATGAACTATTCTTATTGGTTTATTTAAATTCTTTTCATGCTTTTTTTAATTAAATTTCTCCCGTGATTTCCTGCACTGAAAGAATCACGAGCTCTGAATAATCAATAATCTACTTTGTGTTGTTGAAATGTGCTCGTCGAGCAAAAAAAAAAAAAGGAAAAGTTTCCAGTCTCAAAGGCTTCGAACCTCCATATAATAGAAAATGAAAGGATAAACCGTAATGAGAACTATGCAAAAAGAAAAAAAGAAAAACTCAAAGAAGAATTGAGTAACTAAAGTAGAAAAGAATCCTGCCAAATAGAAAATGTTTTGATTTTTGATTACACACGTGCATTAAAAATGAATTATTAAGTTGAGTTTTATGAACTAAAATCAATCGGGTTTTCTTTTCATCTTAAGAATTAAATTAAATTCTATGATTCAGTCATTTTTTCTGCGTTATTATTATTAATCGTAAAATATATTGTGTTTTGTTTTGGGGAAAGTGGGTCAGCGATGTCTTTTCAACATTTTTATTGGTACTATTTTTTATAAATTTCTTTAATGAACTATTTTTGTTGGTTTACTTAAATTTATGTGTGCTTTTTTATTACATTTCTTTTCAGGTGCTTTTTTATTAAACTTCTTTCATGTGTTTATTTTTTTTATTAAATTTCTTTTGTGTGCTTTTATAAAATTTCTTTAATATGTTTTTTATAAAAATTTCTTTAATATGTTTTTTTTTTAATAAAATTTCTTTTTTTTTAAATTTCTTTCAATGAACTATTTTTTTTTATAAAATTTCTTTATTATAAAATTTCTTTTGAATTTTTAAAATCCGCTTGAATTTTTTAAATTTTATTTTTAATTTCTTCATTACACAAAGTTAACTGCACAAAATTAAAAAAACAATAACCAATATTCTTTATTTTATTCTTTTTATTCTCTACTTTCGTTCTTTTCTTTAATATATAAAGTATTCTGAAGATGAAAGTTATTATATATATATATATTAACATTAATGAATCTCTGCTCAGCTTATACACAAAAAACAATTCGCCGACGGGTAAGGAGCTGAAATGAGAACATTTTACATCCCGCAATACACTGCATTTAAGTATAGTTTAGAAAAAATTCGGAAAACCCATCGATCAATCCTCTTTACCGATTCGAAACACTTTACATAATCGTCGCCATGAGCAGAAACTGCTACACACACACTAGAGGATTCAAACATGAATATTTTTGCACGCTAGCTTCTGCTTGTTAGCATTGAGCCATGAGTACGGCAAATTAGTTTTAGTGTAAAAGTTTTGTAGAAAAATCGAAATTTTTAATAACAATCCAAACAAATTTCATATTCTGGCGTTAAACAATTGAGTAAAAAAGTGTGTTAAATATTTCAAACAATTCTGAAGAAAACCTATAAACAAATAATGAATTTAAAATACAAACTAATTTTTTTAATTTCCATCATTTAAAAAATAATATTATTATCTATATTTATTCAGATTAAAACACTTTTTTCCTCAGGTGCTGTAGAAAGCGTGCCTGAAATGAGTCCCGGGACATAAGCAAAATATGTAAAATTTATTACATTTTCAGGATAAATACTTGAATAATAAATGCGGTCGTAAATGCGGGATCGAAATTAAATGTCCTGGGCGTTTATGCGCTGACAGGACAACCCGCTGCGGTCGAATGTCTCGCTAATAAATTCTTAAGCTATAAAGTGAGGCGAAGTTCAAGTCGTTACCTTTATGTTGCCTTTACCACCAATGGGGAAGCGGAATATTCCTCAAAGATAGCTCTGAAAGGATAAGCCCCGGTATTTGGAATTATGCTTCTTATCAATAAAAGGGTGGATGTTTAGAATTAGTATAAATTAGGCGTCTGTTCTAAGGCAATTGAGCGAAAGGACTTTTATAGTATTCCTTTTAAAAAAATTATTTACACTGTATTTAATCTGATAATAATTTTTGATTTTTTTATTTTTAAAAAGCGTTAAATGTAGCATTTGAACCTGGATGTTAGTTTGCTGGATCTCTGACCTAGAGTAGCTCGATTTGAAATTAAAATCGAAATTCCGAAATTTCTCGATCTCACATTAGTAATGAGCATAATTTATTGGTAAATGCCTTAATTTAGTTCAGATGACAGACACGTGGGCCCAGCGGTAATAAGCAAGAGGGTTTAGGTTCAAATCTGCCCTACTCGTGGCTCAGTGGTAACGTGTGTGTGCCGCTGGTGAGCATTAGGCTGAGGTTCAATCCACTGTTAGCTTTGTTGTAGAGACTGTTTCTAAAAACGAGGAAACTCGATAGCGTTTGTGATGATCAGCGTCTTGTCTCGTTAGTCGGAATACCTATTAGAATTTTTCCACATTTTCTGTCGTACTATAAGCAAATAAAGGTATTAAAGTCGTCCCAGATGACTTTGCCCTCTTCTGTAACACGGAGCCAAGTTGAACTTCTACCCGGTAGATGCTTCGTCACAACAGAAGCTGCCCTTCCATGAGAGCAAACAGGTTCATGGACTTGACCTAGATGTTACCATCGACCAAGTGAGATAAGAAACAAACAAAAAGCAGATTCAAATCTGCTAGTAGAATCCGTTGCAGTGACACTTCTAAGAAATGAGAAGGCTCGATAGTGAATATGACAACGTGTATGAAGCGTCCCATTGATTTTCAGACTACTGATAGGAATTTTTCTGTTTCTTCTATATGACACACATATGGTGCCCTTTGTCCCTAAAAGGCCACTTTTCATCAAGCGTCGGCGTGCTGTTCATGACATTACATTTATTAAATTATAATATTGAATTATTATTATTTATATTATTACTGAATGTAAACTTTCCAACCTATATATATATAAATTGTAATCTTATCTTAGCTCATATAAATCGCAATCTTTATTTAAATAAAGAAAACTTAGTCTTATAAATATTTCTGCAATCGTTTAACATATTAAATCTTTAAAATAACTTCATAAAATAAATGAACTTTTATTTTATTATGTTGTATTAAGTATCAATATCTTGCTAAATTCAAATAAAATTAATTGTTCCAATTTTTAAAAATATATTTGTTTTCTGATATCACCCACGAATAACAATATCTTATATCATAACAACGATATAAAAGATCATAATAACAATATCCTAATATTATAACAATATTTTGTATGAATTTAGTTTGTAAAATTATTGAAATATCATAACATCGAATGTATTTTCTAATATGTTCTTCAAAACAATTTTGAATTATTAACTTAATGAAAATGCAAATAAGCTCAGTCATTTTGGTTACTTTTGTCATTTTTTTTCTAGAAAACCAAACAATAAATATTCAGAGAAAAATTTATCTTCTTTTAAAATATCAGATTATCAATTTGATGTACTATTTATTCAATTCTTATTAAACTTTTGCAAAATACTTTTTTTTTTTTAAAATTTTTTTTTTTTTTTGCAAAATTTTATTTTAGTTATATCTTCAAACTAAGGCATCTTATTACAAATTAGAAAAGTCACAATTTACAAAAGAAAAACGAAACAGATGTCGAAAATTTTCTTTGCATATTTGCTTTCTAAATTCGGATAAAGATCGGCAGTGAAAATATAATATTTTTAAAAAATGGAGGTTCTGTTTAGTTTAAGTAATATGCTATCTAGTTACTCGTTACTCTTACAAAAACTTTTAAAATAATAATTTTTTTCACGTTGGATTAAAAGCAGAATAAACTTTAGCAAGAAAGCAAAAAATGTTGAATTACGATTGTTCAAGTAATATTATTACATTAGAAGGCTTTTTAAAGAAGAGTTTATTAAATTTGAAATACAATCATTTCTTTTTGTCCGTAAGCTTTTAATGAACACACAGATACGATTTGAAATTGAGATGAAATGTGTTTGACTTGTGAAAAAACTTGTTTTACTTATCATTGTGAATCTCTATAAAGCAATATTCGTTGAAATTACATTTATTGTTGCTATATTCTATTTTTATAATGAAAGATTTGTATTCCATACATTTAAAATTTTAATCAATCGAAACATTAATTTTGAATAAAATTTCATCCGAACAAATTACAAATTAAACTTTAGAAATAAAACTAACAGTTTATAAAAATATAAATTAACTTTTATAATTTAAAATAAAATTCATTAAAAAAGTTTTAATTAAAATAAAATTAATTTTAAAAAAATTAATAAAATAAAATTAAAAACAAATTGTAATTAAAATTTTTAAATTTAAATTTCAAACTTTTAAATTTAAATTCAATTTTTTAAAAATTATTATTAAAATTACAATTAATTAAAAATTTAAATTAATTAAAATGTAAAATAAATTATTTAAAATTAATTAAAAATTTAAAATAAATTTTTAGCAATATAAAAAAAAAACTATAAATATTTGTTGGCATTGTTTTTTTTTTTCTTAAAATATGCACCAATATATTTTTTAAACGCAACTTAAAATTTATAGAAAAAAACTACTTAAATATATAAGTAAATAGATTATAAAAACTATTCTATAGATACTAAAGAGCTTTTCCTTTTTATAACTACCATGTTATGAAAAACATTTCAAACGGTAAATTTCCCTAGATTATTTAATTTATTTTAATTTAGATAATTTCTAGCACATTTAAATTTGCATAGTTTACTACACAAAAATATTTTTTCTTTTATGGAAAATTTGTATGATTAACTAGTTTTATAATTAGCTTATAATAGCTTATTATTTAAATAAATAGAATTATTTTATATTTTTTTCAAATTATTAAAATTATTTCAGTATTTTAAGTTTTATTGGAGGCTTGAATGGTCGAGTGGCTAGCGCTCTGGCGCTCGGTACTACAGGTTTCGGGTTCGAGTCCCGGCGGTGCCATGGATGTTTGTAGTGGTTCGGAATCCACTTTAAACCCTAGGTCCCGGTCCTAGATCGTATAGCGTTGCGGGGCATTGTTACCCGCGTCCGTATCTTCAAGTTACACGCGCCCCTGGTAATGCAAAGTGAGTAACGTCTGTGCAGCGCTTACCTTAAGGCATCCAAGATCATGCTGTCTAAGTGTTTGCCAGCTGCATTGAACGAAAAAAAAAGTTTTATTGACAATTTGCTTTAAAAAAATGAAATTAGTTATAAAACTGATATTGGCCATAATTTATATTTTTTTTTTTTCAATTAAACCTCTCTATTTGTTGCCGCAAGAATCATCGGACTAATTAATAAAGCTTTAAAAATTTCTCCATTGCAAATTAAACCACTAAATAATAACATCCTGAAATTCCTGAAAGGCAATATTAGTTATTGTATAGTTAACTAATAGTTAGTTTATTCAACATAATATCTTTTTTCTCAAGCCTAAGTTATTGTCTAACTTTTTTTCAAATTTGTCAAAAATTATAAAGATTTTTAGAATCAAAATTTTAGTTAACAAAAGAAATTTCTTCAAGAATTCCTTTCTAGCATATTAAAAACGTGCATAATTTTGTATTTGTTTTATACAGAATAATCACAGAACAGAATCGCGCATATTATAGATAATAATTTAAAGAATATTTTAAAAGAAAGAATTATTTTTACAATGCATCTATTTAAATATTATGTGCTAACCTTTTAAGGGCCGAGTGGCTGGCGCTCGGTACCACAGGTTTCAGGTTCGAGTCCCGGCGGTGCCATGAATGTTTGTAGTGGTTCGAATTCCCTTTAAACCGTAGTTCCCGGTCTAACAGGATCATAGAGCGTTGAGGAGGTATTGTTATCGCGTCCGTGGCTTATCTTCTAGCTACACGCACCTCCTGGATAGTGCTAAGTGAGTAACGTCGGTGCAGTGCTTGCTTTAAGGCATCCAAGATAATTTATAACCAAATTGTTTGCCAGCCGCATAAGAACAAAAAAAAAAATATTACGTTTTCTACAGTTTTTTCCTATATAAATATTTATAAAAATATAGGATGATAACACATTCATGAATAATATTTAAATGTTGTGGGAATTATGTTCATGTATTATCAGAAATAAAATACTTAATTATTCTAAATCAAACATATAAATACGTTTAAGTATAATAATGATAAAATTACTGTATTATTTCTTTTTGGATTAATTTGATGCTGTAATATTATTGGTTGGAAAAGAATGAGATTGTAACAGAATGTGGTTGAGTTGAGATTTGAGACATAGGTTTGTGAACACACAGCTTTATTTAAACGCGCTCAAACACCACACACACACAATTAACTACAGGCTATATTTAACAATATATAATTAAACATTAATGAAAGGATTCCACGGATAAACCGAAAATAAAGATACCCAGTTACGCATTGCGAAAGATATTTCTTCTCTGGGTGAGAGTCTGTAGGCCAACAAATGCACAGGGTTGTGTTAAATATATTTTCTCTCCGGGTGAGAGTTTACAGACTAAATGTTTCTCAAAAGAAGAGCGGATTGTGCTATACTAAATGTTTCTCAGCCGCTGGTTGCGCTGTACTTCCTCTGGTGTGAGGCCTACTGACCATTTCTCCTGAAAGCCTCAGGGGGATGGGGGCTCTCTTGCAGTGCGTAGGTGGAAGGACGGTTACAATGCATAATTTTTATAAAATATACATTTTGATTAGTAACAATAAACATATTCATAAGTTTTAAATGATAGGTTCTTTAATGTTGCGCAGCCTGATGGCTAATTGGCTAGCGCTCTATCCTTTGGTACCACAGGCTTCAGGTTCGAATCCTGGCGGGGTTTGTTAGTGGTTCGGTATCAAAGTAAAAATACGTCCAGGTCTAATCTACAGTGTGCAAAATGACCGTAGAGCGACGAACTCAAAAACCAATCACTAATGTTGCTGTAGAATATTTACAGATAAAAACCACATTAAATATGTATTTTAATTAAAATATATTAGCTATAAATAAAAAGCATTATTCACAAAAATGTGTATATTTTATTACAAATTACTTTAATCATTGTCGAATAGGTTACTTTTTTACTTAATTTAGTAATAATTTTATAACATTTTCTCCACTTTCAAGCAGTTATGATATAAACTCAATCCCAGAACATGCAAATTCTGCTCAATCAGTCAATGCATCAACTCACTACGAGTAGAAACCATTGCGGCTTGTGACCCGTATTCGAATCATGTCTTAATTGACAAATCCATTGTAGGTTAAGATTTAATAGTAAGAGGATAACAGTGCATGATGGAAGATTCTATTAGATCTACTACACCCTTCAGCCTTTCCAAATAACATCGAGGCATTCGATGCATTTCCCTACTAGATGCATTCAACTGAAAACAATAATCACACACTCTCTTCCACCTTCACTGGAATCAGGTTTGCAAATCAGAAAGTGGAATAAATGTTCCTCGTTATTAAGGACCTTGGAGGGGTTTTAACTTAATTTGTATAAAATAGATTTCAGATAGATTTGTCCCAAATATCCCGAAGGATTGGTGAAATTTAACGAAAAGGGTATTCAGAAGATTATCCGTGATTTGATTTAAAAAGCATTTCAGAAATATTCAGTTGATTTGGTGAATGAAATTCTTTGCAATTCACATACAGTGAAATGTTTAGATGAAAATTAATTTGTATTCATATTTTATTATTATATAAATTGTCAATTAAAAAGATTAATTGCATACAATAAATTTACAAGTTATATGATAAATGAATGATAGGCATAACTTTATGAATGAAAGGCGACTTATTATTATCAATAAAGACTTGTATAATTCATAAAATAGTCCATTTTTATTATAGAAATGCACCTATCCTAAAGAATGGAATTTTCATTATTCATTTTTCATCATTTATAATTTGATAATTTTATTTTAAGATATAATTACAAAAAGGTTCTGCAAAATTTTTTTATCTCAACTATGCGTAGTTTATTTTTTGTTTTTTATTTGTATATTATTTAAATTTAAATTCGTCAAAACTTAATTATTGTTTTCAATGTGAAAATTTGTATTATTAGTAAACTAATTCTATGAATTTATTGAAGAACCATTTCAAAAATAATATAAATAGAATTTTAACATTATGGATTATGTTATCATAACCAAACACGGAAAAAAAGAATTAACTGACCGTTTACAATTTTTAAACTTTGTTTATGATTTTATATAACTAAAATAAAATTTAATTTAAGTAAATAAGGGTTGTCAGAATAATTTTAAAAAAATTCATTTTCAAATAAATCAGTTTTTTAATAAATCAAACATTTAAATGAATTTAAGACAGAGCGCTAATGTTTTAATCTAATGATTTTTCAATAATATTTAAAATTAAAATAACGAAATGAATCAAATATATTCAAATATATGTAAATATATTTAAGATATTAATATTTTAATGTGATTTTTCCATCATATATATATATATTAACTTTTATGAAATAGAACTTTTTTATTAATTTTAAATGTTTAAATGTAAAAAATTTATTCCTTTAAGAAATTAAATTAAAATTCTTCATGAGTTTAAATTCATAATTTATTCTATTTTTTCCTCTTCCTGAAATGTCCATAAATTAAATATTAGAGAATATTTTCTCGTTTGTATATTAAAAATATTGAGTAGAAAGAATAGTCTTAAGTGCTCCAAAACGAAGCAATCCACAATTGCAATTAACTTAATTTTCTTTTATAAGACTGTCCGCTATAATTTTCGTTAATCTTTAAAACATATAATTGATAAACAACGAACGTTTTTACAACATTTTTTTTTTCTTTTTAAATTCTTGTGACCACAGAGAAAAATAGTAACGCCCACTCTTTGAGGTTGAAGTACTTTGACCGATTAAGATCTTTAAAAATGCCACACTATTTTGCTGAAACATAAAACTTACAGTTCTTTTAGGTTTGTGTGACAAATGAAAAGGATTATTCACCCAAAACATGGTATTTCCAAGTAACATGGGGAGGAATCTCTAAATAATTGGTCGTTAAAAAGACAGAGGACTCTTATTTGTCATTGAATTAATTTGTTCATCATTGTGACTCCCAACAATATGGCATTGTCGCCAGTGTATAGAAGTCAAGGAGTCAATTAAAAAGATTTTGGATATTTCTCAGAATAAAAATTTCATGCAGATATTTTCTTTTGCCTTGTAATGTCATGAACACAAATCTAAAATTTAGAAAAAAATAATAATTACTATAGTATAATAAATTCATTTATAATTTGTACTAAAAATTTTAAATTGCAAACTCAAACTTTAATCGGTTGGATTAATGAAATATATTTTCACTTGACCTGAAAATAAATCATTAAAAATGTGAATACTTTTTTTATCTTAAATTAATATTTTAAGTATACTTATACGCCTTTTGCTAAAAATTATATTTTTTAAATCTATGCTGAAAAAGTTCACAATAAAAGACTATTACTATAAATAACATCAGATGTAATAAAATTTTTAGTGCTCTTTTTTTATTTCTTTAAAATGTGAGAAAATATTTTTTTATTAATATTTAATAAAATAACATGGAAAGTAGTATTTCTATAAATGTTAATCAAAGTACTTATCAAAATAACAGGCATCAAAAATTTCCTTTTTTTTTTTTTTTTTCAATTCAATTCATCAATTTTTTTCATTTTCCCAAATAACATATTTTGCAACTATATATCTTTTTTTGATTTTATTTTTTTTTATATTGAAAATATTAAAAAAAAATTCATTTAAAAAAATTATTTAAAATGTCAATTATGTATTTTAATCACTAAAGTCTATTCGCAAATTAGTTTACTGAATCAAATATAAGTCATAAATTTGCATAAAGTGAATGCCATAAATTTATAAATTTTCGTTTATGACATTTAAAACACATAAATAAACTACATTTCACATTTTTAAACTGTTTATTTCCTTTAAAAATAGCATTAATCACAAATGGAGAATATAGAATAATTATCTTCCATGTATATAATACTAATCTTCTACCCATTTATCTTCCAAATTTCATTTAAAAGATTTTCAAAATATATAATATGTCATCTACATAATTGATGATTCACATTTCATTTTATAACAAGAGCATTAAAATAAAATATTAACAAACAAGCATTTGGTAAAAAATAAATTTCCTCATAGCCCACACGAGATAAAAATCATATTTGGAGCACACTTTCCAATTATTTCCCTCTTTATGGAAGATTTAAATATAAGCTATTACCTTATTCATGGATAAAAAGAACGGGATGTAAAATCAGATCTCCTAATTTTTTTTTTCAAAATTGCATCCGTTAAGATGTACTTTCTTTTAATGCGTCTATGTCATCTATGTATCTGGGTTAAAACTTTTTCTTTTTTTTTTTTAATCTTTCTCGATACCTCTAAAGCAGTGATACTCAAGCTTTTCAAATTTGCCCACGTTCTCAAAAATTTAAAATATTGTTGACCCTATTTTAAACAATTCCATTGTTAAATACCATAATAGCTATGATATTACTTTAAATTTATGTTATTCTAGTAATTAATGAATGGTACTTTTTTAATTAAAATATCTAGTTATTTCAAATGTCTTAAAATATATTGTTTATGACAGTCTGTCAGAATGTTTATTTTTCAAGAATTTTTTATAAATTTCATGTGTTGTCTGAAAAATTTCATGTTTTTCTAAGTAATTAAGAAATACTTTGTTTTTGCTTGTGAATTGATAATAGTCAAATGAGAAAAAAAAAAAATTCTCATACATTTTTTTTTTTTTTTTTGCTTTGAAAGGAATCAGCTTTTATTATTATTCCTAGATTTAAAACTGGTTATATTTTACCATTTATTTGGAATTTAAAATTAGAAAATTCTCACCAGCCAAATTAGTAGTAACTTTTGAATTCATGTTTATCAAAAATTTTACATTTTTCTTAGTCCATATTATTAAATTCTTCAATGGCGCAACAGCCCCATGGTGATCCAAGGCTATCTGTATGTCCAGTAGTTATATATTTGACCGGGACGTACGGTTTAAAGTGGATTTCGAACCTCTATAATGAGAAAGAAATGGCAAGATTCGATGGTTATTGTGACAACGTGTACATGTTTACCTCATCGGCATTCAAGTAGTTAGGTGGTTTTATGAGTTTTCTCCCACATCTCATGCAAATGGTAGCTACCTCTAAAAATATTCTCTTTATTGCTCCTTAGTGAGCCGTCCTTCAATTTTCTTATACATAAATGGAGGCTTACAACTAAGAAAAGGAAATGTTTTTCTTTTAAAAGCAATAGAATTTGATATTCATGGTGTACATTTACCAATCAATACCATGCGATGAAAGGATTTCTCACGATGGCTCAATAAAGTTTAAATAACTTCTTCATTGGTGCAACAGCCCCATGGTGGGTCAAA
>BPLR01010334.1:0-51606 GCA_021605095.1 Caerostris extrusa | reverse complement strand
TTACTCCAGGATTATAGATTAAAGTTCATGGTATGAAATAAAACATTGATGATTAAAAACAGTAATGAGTGATCAAGGTATTGCCCAATAATGAAATAATTACAAGTTAAGAATAAAAAATGAAAAGAAAAAGAAACAAGATAAAAAACCAGTTACAGAAAAAATATACATAAAAACAATTAGGAGTATACTACGGAGTAGAGTAAATGCTGCTAGAAATGATGACTAAAGGGACAGGTCAGATTCGAACCCGCTGCCTTACGGCAACAAGGACTCTACTCTGAACACTGAGCCAGTTCGTCTAGGTCAATTGCAAATTGTGCAGTGTCGCCCGAGGGCGTTTAGCGTTTTCCGGCAATGTGAAATCGTATCTAGGAAGATTACGAATTTCATCATTGGGAATAAAATCAAGATTTGCGTAAAAACTTTTCGCAAGTTTAAGCATAAAATTTTGAATAGCAGGGAGGGATAAGCTGTGACGAATGTCATCATTTCTAAAGTACCAAGGAGAGTTTGTTATCATACGAAGAAATTTATTTTCAATTCTATTAATAAAATTAATGTGGTACCTTGCAGCAGAACCCCAAACTGGGCTAGCATAAGTTATAACAGGACGCAAATAGTACATGTAAATGGGCAATTTATTTTCTAATTAATGAAAGGGGTGAGTTTTTGTTAATAAAAGTGTACAACATGCGAATACAAATATTAACTTTCTTTTTATATGATTCATATGATTAATGTAGGTTAGTTTATTGTCGAGATATACTCCCAGATACTTTGCATTAGTAGACCATTTGATTAGTTGGTTAAAGAGGTAAATGTTAGGGGAGTAATTCTTCTCCTTGTGAAAAGTACAGCTTCAGTTTTATCGACATTTATTTTAATACGCCATCTAGTGAGCCAAGCTTCGTGGTGATTAAAGTAATTCATGAAATTAGATTGAATGTTACCAAGTGTTTTTGCTGAGGTGATGACCGCAGTGTCATCTGCATAAATACCTAGAGAGATCTTACTGATCTGCGGAATGCCATTGATATACAGGTTGAATAAGATTGGAACTCCTGCGCTGATTCCCCTGTGGAACTCCTGCGCTGATTTTTCTGTCAGTAGAGATTGCATTGTTTACTTTGACAGAGAAAAGTTCTGTTGTGTAGATTAATGAGTAAAATTAAGTACGTAGGAAAATTATAGGCAACAAGTTTATGTATTAATCCATCGATCCAGACTCTGTCAAAAGCTTTAGCTACATCTAGGAAGACAATCCTCGTTAAAATTTTATTACTGAGACCTTCAGAGATCATTTCCGTAATGCGTAGAAGTTGATGAGTGGTACTAAGTTGGGGGGTGAAAACCAAACTGTTGCGGGGTCATTATAGCATTTTTATTAATGTGCTTTTTAATTTTCTAAAAGAATTACAACTTTAGTAAGTTTGCTGAGGGTGTACAGAAGAGAGATGGGTCGATAACTACTTGGATTAGATGGATCCTTTCCTGGCTTAATGATGGGAAGAACAATTGCTTTTCTCCAGGAAAGGGGAAGTAAGTTAGTTTAATAATTGCATTGATAAGGTTAGCTATTCGAATAATAATATTATGCGGAAGATTTTTAAGCATTTTATTAGTTATGTTATCTGCGCCAGGTGCTTTATTAATTTTAAGATTATTGATATACTCATAAAAAAGAGAGGATTTAACATTAATGATTTTATTAGGATGACCTTTAGAATTTAAGAGGTGGATGGAGTTATTAACCGTTTCATTAGTGGAGGAGTTAGAAAAATTATTAACTTGGAACTGATCCTGAAGGCTGTCCGCGAGCAAATTTGCTTTGTCTAAATCATTTAAGACCGGAGTGGAATTTTCATCCTTAAGATCAGCAACCTTAATTTTTTGTCCCTTTAATTGTTTAATCGCGCGCCAGATGGAGCCATCAGCTGGATCTAGAGTCTGTAAGCGATTGGTCCAGTTGTTTTGCGTAAATTCTAGTACTGACTTGCGAAGCTTGGCTTGTGATCTATTGTATTGGTTTTTTGAGGTAGGATCGCGATGTCTTTGCCAGATTTTTCGATTTTTATTTCTATCTGCGAAGAGTTTTTATATGTGCAGGAAAAAGTTGATATTATTATTTCTAACAGGCTTAGAGGAGTTAGTATAAGCATTATGGATGAGGTTTGTTATGCGATTAAGTTCCGCGTCTATTAAGAGGGAAGAATCTAAATCGAGATTATCATTAGAGGGTTAGAAAGTATACTATTAAATTTTGACCAGTTGGTAGATACATTACGGGTTAGTTCTAGAGTTTCATAAGTTAAGGAAAAGTTTAACATAACCGGATTATGATCAGAGGAGAGTTCAATTAAAGTTTCAATTGAGAATGGAACATGAAAGTTGTTAAGAAGAGTTAAGTCTATGGTAGAAGAAGAAAGGTTGGTGACCCTAGTGGGAGTAGACGGTGCAAAAATTTCCAGGCCAGTCTGATTGGCCAATTGCACCAGTGCAATGCCTGTGCTATCATCGCGCCTACATCTTCATGAGGTGTGATGTGCATTAAAGTCCCCACATAGGATCGAAGAATTACTAATCTGCAAGATTGCAGAGAGATCATTAAGAAGATTAGTGCGATTAATAGTACAGGGGACATAAATAGAAGCGATGTTTACGTTATTAAAGTGTTGGGTGTTAATGCTAAGAACAGTTGCTTGAATATCAGTTAGGATGTGCGGAGTGACATTAGAGTGAGAAATATGGTTTTTAATGAAAATAGCTGTACCTCCACGAGGTCTGGGTATTTGAGCGCCATCATTTCTATAGAGTAAATAGTTAGGGATGTATGGATTACGATTAGGCGAGAGGTGAGTTTCCTGAATTAGAATTAAATCTGGGTTATGGGTGTTAGTAAAGTGAATTAATTCATGCATTTTTGACATTATACCATTTGCGTTCCAATAACAAATTTTTAGCCCTGCAACCAGCACAACCATTAATTAACATTAAGAGGTTTAACTACACTAAGCACAGTGGCTAGCTTGGCTAGAGGATTTGTAGCTGAGGATAGAGCATTGTACATGCTGTCTAAGCCTCCCATGGAGTTAAAGATATTGATAAGCTCATTTAAAACATATATTGCCTTAGTGGCAGAATCAGGATTAGCATTTTTGAATTTACAGTATCAGTAGGATGATTTTGCTGGTTCTCCGTAGTAGAGACCAATGATGGAGTGGGTGGAGTTCCTTGCACCATACTGGCAAAGGAGACTCTCTGGGTGATTTTCTTTGAAACAAATTCCCTCCTCGCGTTTCCCGCGGCCTGACTTTGTTGGCTCCTCGGCTTAGGAACTTGGGGCATCCCCTCCACGCAGCCAGATGACCTATTTCGTTGCAGTTAATGCATCTGGGTTTTTCCAGACGTTCAGTGATGGGGCATTCCTTGATGTAGTGCTCCCCACCGCACTTCAGACACATTTTCTTATATCCACAGTTAGTGGAGGAGTGGTGGAAATAATTACAGGAGAAACATTGAGTTGCTCCTGGTTTTCTATTAAATTTTTCCACCCTAACACTATAGTGGAGGAGTCTATTTACCTCAAAGAGGTTTTTGTTATCATCGCTTCTGAGGTAGGTGAGTTGCCATACGGGGATGGGCGCTTTAGTTTTTAAGTTCGTGAGTTGCCTCACCTTATCTATTTGAAAGCCTGCCTCCTCCAGGGCTTCTTGAATCTCAGCTTCAGTATAGTCAGTAGGTATCCCTTTTAGCACAGCTTTTAAAAGGCCGGAGACTCTTGGGAGTTATTACAAAATACTCGAGCTTATTTATAGCCAGATATTTTGTGATGTCTCGATGCTGATCGGAGTCACCAGGAAAGATTTTAATGTGCTCCCCGCGAGCTTGATTCGTATTTTATTTTCAAAGTTGTTGCTGATATCAGCAACAACGGTTTTTAAGTTTCCGCAATTTCTCACCATGATAGGCGGTAATTTGGGTTCAGGGGGGGGTAGTTTGCTCATCTCCATCATTAGGCTCATCTACTGTGAGCTGATCAAAGCCATTACGGATTTCGAGGATATCTTTTTTAGCATTGCCAGTATCTACTTTAAGTTTAGCAGTTTGCCGCTTAGAGGGCTTAATGAACTCATCAAGTTGCGCAGTGCGCTTAGTTTTCTTATTAACAATTTTAACTTTCGCAGAGCTATGTCTGCTGCAATTCACTAAAGGGCAAAGACCTAAATCACTCACATGCTTAAGCGTCTTCTTGTATGCTGCTTCGGCCAGGTGGAAGGCTTCCATGGTCATCTTGCTTGTTGACATCTTGTCCACAAGTTCATAATCGCAGATGATGTTTGCCAGGTTTATGAATCCTAGTGCCGCATCATATTTCACTTTTGCGTGAGCTAAGTCTTTCTCCGCTTCCAGGATTTTTGGCAGTGGAGCGCTTCCTTGGTAATTGTAGGGGCCATCGTCAGGGTCGTGGTCGAGGTCAGAGCTTGGGTTGTCAACGGGGGAATCAGGAACCGGGGGTACAGGTACTTTCGCAGAGCCCTTAGGAGGACTTTTTCCCTGTGCTGGCGCAGCAACCTTCGTCGTCAACTTCTATCTTCAGAATTTCCTTATAGACAGAAAAATATATTGGAAGGCGGAAGATTTCGATTCGATTTCAAAAGATGGGCAATTTAAAGAGAGCATGCGTCTTCGAGCTCAGTGTCAAACTATTTGCGGACGGAAAAGAAATGCGTGAAATATTTAAAAATAAATGCAAAATCGTAAACAGCTTTAAGTGCCTGTTAATTATCAGCTCATTTTGGGAGCATTTTACTTCCGTTATTTCCCTGTGATATGCAGCTTTTTTTTTTTCTGCGCCAATGGGTCATTTTAAAATTATTTTATATGTAAAGCTAATACGATCACGAACAAAATACAACTCAGTCAATGCGCTGTTTACTCATATAAATTCAAAGTCGAATGCACCGATTTTCAGGCCATTTCGTCGCTAGGCGAAGGCTATGTACTAGTTCGGTAGCCAAGGCTTTTTTTTAAATAGTAAAGTAATTTTCCCGCTACTTAGATTAGCGAAATGCAAGCATCAATTATACTATTATGTAGGTATATTTTTAGTGAATGGATTTTTTCCCTGCTGGTAATTCGCCGTTGATAAACTACGTTACCATAAAAAAAAAAAAAATATTATATTACAAAAAGGCTCGGCTAGGGATCTCGTGGCGAAATGTATAAATCACTATGATTGGCGGTTTATTGCCAGAACATTGCTGTTATTTATTACCATGTATGAGAAGGGTTAGATTACCCCCGCAAAAAGCTTTTAATTATTAATCATCAAAATATAAAATGATTTTTTTCAACCCAGATCCTAGGTTAAGAATCTGATGCAAATTGAGATACCAAATTACAGTAATAGGTTATTTTGTTCTGTAGCGGCTCTGATGATTTGATACACAGTTGGCGCAATTCTGTTGTGCGACACGTCGCCAAACGTTATACACAGACATATGTAAACGATACTGCGGAACAATTAACTTTTTCGAGGCAATTTTAATTCATCGCTGTTAAACTAATAAGGTATTGCTTTTAAAACTGTTCACTTATGCATTATTTTTATATTTGCTCGAAGAACTAAATAAGGAAAGTAAACTTGTTTCTTTTATTTTTTTCAGGCATTCATTAAAAATGTTTTAAGGTTTACTTTTTAACATGGACGAGTGAATTTTTAACATTCTCGAATGAAAATAGAAATCTATGATTAAATATTTATATGAATGTCGATTTCTGACTGTTTATTAGTGCAGGACAATGAACACGTGCATCTGTAACTTATACTTGACTGTGTCGCTGTAAGGAAAAAAAGAGAGAGCTAGTCGCTTCACGATAGGCGAAAAGCAAGCTCGCCACATCAATATGACTGATTATATAATAATTGCTTATCCAACAGAAGCAATGGTTTTTTTATTATAGTTTTTAGATTAAATACATATATTATTTGGCCTATCCTTTTAGCCAATTGATTCTATTTAATTAAGCGTACCCGTATCATAAAGAACAGGCTGAACGTAACGAGATAATACATGGTTTCATCTATCGGAACTGCCACTAAAACGATTTTCCTCTTTCCGCCAATGTCGTTTCGAAAAGTGCCAAAAGAAATGCACTAAATGACAGAACAAATAAAATTAACTTAGAAACTGTAGCGATCCCACCGCAAAACATAAACAAAGCGAATGCATACAAAAATGCTGTGTGCTACGAGGAGGAATACAGAAGGTGGGAAACAGCAAAATACTCTCTGCGTCAGTCTGATCGAACTGTAAACATCACTCGTTGCTGTTTTAAGTGCAACATGCTTGTATTATTCGTTTATTTCTAACTATTTTATAATTTTTGTAAAAATTGTAAACGTTATTAAAGTAGTATGAATTAATTTATATCATTATTATATATATTTAACTTCAACATTACTACAGACACATTGAGAGGGGGGGAAAAAAAGCAACTCTTTGACAACACTTTTAATTTGTTAAGCCTTAAAATTTTATTGATGCAACGCCATCTAGATAACGCTAGAGAAAAAGATTTCTAATAATACAAGTCAAAACTAAAGAAAGAAACGACACACAACTAAATAAGAAAACCTTTATTGTTTTTCAAACAAGGGTTTCCGAATCCCTACTACTAATGACTATTCTCAAATGTTACAGGAAATAGCTTCTCTTGTATTTCTGCAATGATTAAATCATTCAACTGTTCGCTATTCCTTACACACACATACACTACCCTACTGGATGAAGTAAATGTTTATACACCGGGTACCATGAGAGAGTGAGTTTTATCTCCCCAGTGTTTCACACCAATGGATTTTCTATCTGTGCACACACGAAATTTAGAAGAGGTGTTCTTTGATATTAAAAAAATACAAATTTCTAGTGCCATACAATATAAATGCAGTAAACAGTTTTGCTTCAGTGGTGTCCACGCACACAATCTTGAGATCTCCTTGAATGAAAATTGTCGAGTTTCTGGCATACTGAATTTGAAGATGGAATTATTCTAGGGAAAGGGTTATTATTCAAATACGTGTTTCCAATTTCTAATGTGTACTTTGACATTTTTGTTACACTAAAGGCTCAAACATCACATAGTTAACAAACACTAAGATGCTAGAAAATAATTAAACTATAGAAAGGACTTTCATAATAACGGAAATGATAAATCATCATTTTATTTTTTGTTGGAATATTAATCAGAAAATTATACCCTTTTTTTAAAAGTGGACAATTTTAGCCTAGAAAATCCTACAGTTTTATATGTATATAATTATTTATAAACGGATCCTAGTAATAATAGAATATTTTAATTTAATGAAAATTATTTACCTTTTTTTGAATATCCAATTTATTTAAATTTGCGTCAAAATATATGTCTGACATATTTGGTCAAAATGTAACTAAAATGTTTTCTTGCAGAAAATAGTGCAGTCGTTTTGACTAGATGGTTGAAGATTTAATTTGTTAAATAGGAATGATTGATAAATTTAAAATAAGAGAAACAAATTATAGAAAGACAGAATTCAAAAATCCTGTCATCTTTTGTAAATTAAAGAAAATTTTGTATTGATTTTTAAAAGAAAAAGCTATGTTAATGAGTAAAAAGAACTCAAGACTGTGTGACCTTAACACCACTACTGATCAAAGTCACCGGGATAATTTGAAAATTCTTTTGTAGTTGTTTTCTTGAGATATACATTCGCGATGCATTAAAATGAGACTACGGTTCCACAGTAAATGATATATCAACAAAAATAAGTGTTGGGGGGAAAAAAAAAAAAAAAAAAAAAAAACGTTTTTATGACAGCATTTCTTTTTTTTTTTTTTTTCCCCATTAAAATACAATGTACAGACCTTTTCTCGTTAATTTTAAAAAGTTATAAAAATAGGTTTTATTGCATTCAATTTTATTGCCTTTAAGTGAACATTCTAAAATTATTTTTTCATGCTAAAGGAACTTTGAAATCAACTTAAATCGCCCTCTGCCCAGCTCACTAACCGCTCTCATCTCTTGTTAAACATATGTCAGGAAACTTGACATTGAAAATAACATTTCAGAGCTATCAATGGAATAGTATAAAAATAAAGCACTTTTCTGATTTTTGAGAATAACGGTTAAGGCAAATGTAGGCACATTTTTTAAAAGTGTCTTATATTGCTTATATTACTAATACAAGAAAAAAAAAAGTTGTGCTTTTGAATCTGAAGCACACTGTAACAACGAGATATGATCTCCAAGAAACAATTTGCTACAAACTTGCGCAAATCAGTTTATTAATAGTGCTGTTCAATACTTTGGCCTTAGAATCACATATATTTAATATGACTGTATAGTTGCCCAAAAACTCACAAACAGAGGCATATATAAGTAGTCCATTGAGAAATGGACGAAAGAAACCAGCTGAAGAACAAGACTATTGCTTGGAATAAGATAGTTGATGAAACGCTATACAACCAATGGTACTAAACTAACTCTAAATTCTCAATGTTATGGCAGAGAAAGTAAAACAATGAAGAATCTCCAGTTCTATGAAATGAATCCAAATAGAAAATTTGCTAAATCTCTGGAGAGACTGACAACTTACCACCTCAGAAGAATGGAGATGATTCAAAATAGAAAGTTGCTAAGGCAATATTATATAAACATGGTTCCACCTTATTTAGGTGCACATTGAACCAATTATTACTTCATACGAGAAATAATAAGTATTGATTTTTTTTAAAAGAAACCAATTTTCTATAGTAACAGGGGAAAAAATTGGATAAAAGTAAGAAGAGTGAAAAACCTAGATAATTAAGATAAGAAACTTTCAAAGAAATATTTGATGGGTGCTATTTATTAAACTTTTTACCAATGAAAAGAATTATATAATATCAAATTAGATGTTTTAATGGAAGAATACAGAATGCAATATAAGTACTAATTTTATCTATCCTATGTAATGATAAATTATAATTGCTGTTGCAAGATATCCAATAGAAAATTGAAATCTAAATAAATGGGAGGGAAAAAAAAAAAATTGCTTATTACAATGCAAAAATATACATATAAAAATAATTAATGCAAAATTTTGGTACTAAGAAAATAATTTTTCTTGAAATTTAAACTATTTCAAGCACATTTATTTAAATGTTTAGACAGAAAATTAATCTACTACGCATCAACTTGAGAAAAATATTTATATTTTTAAGGCATTTTTGTTAGGCACATCAAAACAATTTAGTGCTTAATTATAAATAAAATGGATCCTACACATTGTTCTGTGAAACCGTAGTCCTGTATTTTATTTTCCAAATAGAAAAGTATACATCGAAAAAAAAACTTTTTTTTTCAAATTTGTGTGCTTGCTATCTAAATAAGCAAAGAAATATATACATATATATATATATATATATATATATATATATATATATATATATATATATATCTGAGCAGAGTAAGAGGAAAAACGGTCATTTGAAAAAAGTCATTATAGTAACTCATTTCTTTCTAAAAATATTATGGACAGTTTTCATATCTACAAAATATTAAAAATTTCTTCATGACACAAGACAAATATGGCACAGTAAAACACTATTTCCATAAAACATTATAAAAAAGCAACACAGATCAGTTTGTACTTCAAAACAACCAGGAAGCATAGAAAGTTATTTTCACAAGTTAGCATTGGATTCCCTGACCCCTGATTTACCCATACTTTGATGACTCTCAGAGGTAGATCAACTACAGCTACAGAAAAACACTGCCTCAGTCGATTTTGTTTTTCAGTTACCAAGTTCCAGCAATCTCTAAAGCTGAATAGTTTCTCTTTTCATTATTATTTGTTCCAGTAAAATGAAATACAAATAATTTTCAGTAGTCACTATTTTTTTTGTTTCCCCTTGATGCATAGAAAAGCAATGACAAAAACGGATACAGTGAAGTCAGTAAGGAGTCTCTTTTTAATTAGTCATACAAAAAAAAGTGTATTTGTACATTATGGTAAGGTTAATTCGTCAACCTTGGAATTCGAGTTCACATTTTTTATTACCAGTTTAAAGTTTTTAAAAGTTTATTTAAAGTTTCTACCTTACAGTAATTAAATATTGTATACAAAAATTAAGAAACCTAACTAACTTGAATGGACGTTTAATAAATTACTACATGTATTTTTGGACCAAAATTATATATCACAATTATGGTGACCATATATCCTTCATTTAGAATATTTCATAATCCTTTTACACAATGAATTGTAAATAGTGTACAACAGAAAATCATGCAAACATAACATCTTTATTTCAAGAGCATTTCTTAGGAATGGTGAATTTTTAAATCAAGATGCATATTTATTAAACACATTTTTTTTCTGTGAAAAATTTCTATTTTTTTAAGTAGCAATAAGATTATTTACAATTTTGCATTGCTCATAATAATAAACTTTTTGTTACAAATTTTACAATATGATTCAGTTCAAATAAACTCATGTTTTATTTTAAAATACTCAATTTTCTTAAAAATAAAATGGTCACCATAATTATAATCAAAATAAAAGTACAGCAATTCATATTTTGTATTAAATGAAGACATTTTGAATTTTACATTTGAAAAATTGAATTCAGCTGAAATTATACCATAACATGCCATGTATGAATTCTGAAAATTCAACTTCATTTTAATTGGAGAAAACTTAAAGGTAAAGTATTAATATTTAATATTTATATCAACAGTTTTAAAAAAGATAATTAAGGAATTATTATTTTAAATATTTACACACCTTTGCATTAACTTAAAAATATCCAGAATAATTCCACAATTTACCAACAGCGTTTCTTACCAAAAATCCCTTTTGGAAAGTGCATAGCATGCAAGTGAAAAAGCTGTAAACCATTTACAAATGCTTTAGTATGAAAATATACATGCATATTTTATTTTGTACTATGAGGTGACCCTCAGTTCTTGTCTAGAATTACTCAATCGTGATCCTTAAATAATTTAGTTGCTAGTAATTGCATTCTTTCCATTGAAAAGAAATGGGAGGGGAAAAAAAAAAAAAAAAGAGAGAGAATCCTTGATAGGCTTCACTGTATTTGAAGTTGTACTCTTAGGTTCGTAAAAGTGCATAGGAAGGAGGAATGTCTTCCTATTTAGTATTCACCACGTGATGTAATTGAAAGGCACGCGACAATGCAGGGAAGTACTACAGAATTCTATACTTAAAAATACAAGACTAAATGAAGAATGAGTCATGCAGTATACAGAAATCTAATACAGTAGTTTGCATCATAAGTATTCATTTCATGTAATAATACAGAGTTCCATGAATTATATCACCAATGGTATAAAATTGAATGAAACCAAATGGGCTACCTTTCATTTTGAAGATCATGGAACAATGGCAATAAATAAATAAAAAATAAAATAAAGTTTTTTTTTTTTTTAATTTGGAGACACTATTTTTCTGCCTTTTTAATTTTTTTATTCATTTTATATTTAAAAAAAAAAATTAATTATTTATTCATATTTTTTTAGCACACAAAATATTTTCCGATATTTAAGAACAAAATACATTTCATTTATAAATAAATATATATATATATTTTAATGCTAAAAATATTTTTATCCTACAGCATATGATTTTTTCATAAAAATATTTTATTATATGTATCCTTACATTTTTTTTGTCCCTCGTTAATAAAATAATTAATGAATGACCTTTATTCCAAGATCTACAAAAATCTTGACATGTAAAAAACATTGATAAACTCAAAACTACATACAATTTTTTTTTATCAAATAACATTTAACAAATGTTAAGAATACAATACATGAAAAATAGAATTGAAACTCAATCCAAATTACTGTAATTTTCTGCGTATAATCCAGCTCATATGTTAAGTAAACTTTGAACGTACAATACATAGAACACTTATTTGATGCTGATTCTAGGCTGCTGCATATAAATCTTTTTTTTTTTTTTTTTTCTATTAAAGTTTCAGTGAAAATTAATTGCAAAAAATCATTGTTTTATAAATGCTTTCTTCAAAGATAATGTTTGAGAAAAAAATAAACTTTTCAAAAAAATAAAATGAAAAACTTATGGAAGTCAGGGATGATTAGAAGTAATTATGCTTTTAAGGGAAAACTAAGGCTTAACAGCACCTACGCAAGTAGATTAAAATTGCTCAGAATAGAAAAATGAAAAACATCTTCAGCGATATATACTAAAAATGATGGTCACCTTATAACTGATGGAGGTTTTTTAAATCTCCGTAACAAATATATTTTGGTGTATGATATGTTAAAGACAATAAGAGTCTAAGGATTATATAAGGCTGTTTTTTTTTTTTCCCCTTTTACTGTCCAACATTGCAGATTATAAACAGAAAATTATGGTAGTTGAATCAAATTATTCAACTCTCTTATGTTTGGGGCAAATGGATGAAAGTTAATTTTTTAATGAAATTTTTACTGTCATATCAAAATAGAATGAATCAGATTGAACAATAAATGAGAAAAGAAATTTTGTTTAATGTTTAAAATAGTGTATACGATAGGGCGTGAAGAGAATGAGTGTAATATAATTAAAATAATAGAGAAAAATAATTTTAAAAATACATGTTCTTCCCGAATGCAACCTAGTGAAGCACAAGTGCCATAATATCAGATTATTAAAAATATTAAAATGAAAAATTTTACAAGCAAATTTTACAAAATTACTTTTAGCAATAAATTCTAATTAATTTTTCAAAGTTAATCTTAACAGTTGATTATTATGCAGTAAATTTACAAACAAATTACTATAATCACTTGAAAACTCAGGTAAATTTTATAACATATAAATCATTTTTAGAAAACAGTTGAAGGATACATGCCATCAAAAACTAATTTCTTTAAAGATTAAATTAAATAGTATATATTTTTTAAATAATTGAGTATAAAATTTCCTGAAAAAAATTCTAAATATACACTTTTCAAAAATTATTTATTATTTTAATTGAGCATTATTATTGGTTCTTATATACAACATTAGTTAACTAGAATTATTAAAATGAACTATAATCATTTTTTGTCTTATTTCTGAAGTCATCTTAAGAACTGAACAGCATCTCTAGAATAAGTTACTCAATATTAGTAGTGAAGTGAAAACTAGTGAGTCAGGGTCGAATTAAAAAATTGAAGTAACCTTTTATGGGCTTTTTTATTCTATAGATTTTACAAAATTGCTTCCAATTTTTCAGGAAATTTGATTTTTTTCAAAAGTGTAAAACAATTTTTTATTTTGTATTATTTATATTGCCAATTATCTTATGAAGAAAAATACCATCCATATGCCCTATTAAATTCTATACAATTCAATAAAAAATATAATAGGCATTCATGTTTTACATTTGGTAATAGTATATAAATCACCCAAAATTAATTTTTGTTGACATAAATAAACCATGTCGATTTATCTAAGGTGATACAAAGCAGTATAAATAAAACTATTGCACATTATGCAAATTAGCAGTATATAAAAATACATTTTCCAAATAGGCTTGAATTTGTACTTTCATGAAATTAATATAATTGCAGGTACATGAAGAGAGATAATGTAAGCGATGCCACAAAGTCCCAAGTACACATGCAAGTAAAAGTAAGCTTTGAAGAAACTGCAAAATGTTTTTCTTGCATTGCATTTTATAACATGGACAATATCTGAAGGTATCAGAGGTAATGTTAGAATACCACCCGTCATTAAAGGCTAGACAGTTTGAAAAGTTAAGTACCATTGATGATAAATGGCACATTTGTACTATTATTTCCACAAAAAGTGGGGTTATTTTTGCATATTAGATATGAGAATAGTGAAATAGGTCAAACACACACACACACGCACATATATATAGGACTGTGTGGAATTTCTTCCTCTTGCACAGTAATAACTTGAATATTAGTAAAACATTTTAAAGAATAATGATAAAAACATAGTTATGATTCTACACAATATTATATTTAGAAAATTAATGTGAGGTAACTTAAATTAAAAAAAAAAAAAAAAAAATCAATTAGCAGTTAAATTTAAATGGATTGTTGCTCTTTTAAAGACTTGACTTTATTCATTAAATATTTATAATAAACTAAAATTTCATTGCTTCCCTCCCTCCCCAAAAAAGAACTATAAAATAATTTTGTTAATTAATTCACATGAACATCACCACTATAGCTTTTTGTATGAAAACTGCATCTAAAGATAATTTAGAAACCGTTTTTAAAGATATATAAAAATAATAACAGAAAATTTATTTTCACATTACCTCAAGCAGTTTAAATAAACTGTCTTCATCCACACAGTCCTTTTATAGACATATTTATTAATGAAAAAAATTTGACAATGTATACATTCTAAATAATAATGATTCGAAAATATTTCATGTTCACCTAGAAAATATGTATATATAATAAGAAACTCTAAACAAAACAGGCAAGCTTACTTGTTCTATAAAAGAAGAGGCAATCACACAAGATTTGGAAAAAGAGGTAAGAGGCTTCCTGCTCATTGAGGTTAGAAGTATATTTAGCCACATTTTGATACCTGTTTTAAATCGGCGTTATCCTTGAGTTATTGCCCGTAGAAGTGATGAGGAATACCATAGACAACATGAACAAATTCGGGATGATCCTGCCATTTAATTTGTTATTGAAAATAATAAATTAATTTGATAACAAAAAAAAGAATATGCACTGAATGTGTTGCAGTATAACAAGATAGAATAAAATAAAAATAAATTAAAAAAACAAAAACACAAACATAATTAATTTAAATGATTTTATTTCAAACTAAAAACAAAATAAAATATTAAAATTTATTAATTATATTAGTAAGATTTACTAGTTTTATTGCATTTACAAACATGAAATAAAAAACAAAATTTCAATTAAAAAAATTATAATAAATGTCATATTTTCCCAATTGAAAATACTACAAATCATAATATGCTAAGAAAGTTTTAGATTTAAAATTAATAGTAAATAAATGATTACTTCAATCATGAATATCTATACAATATTAAAATAAAGCATTTGATCATCAATTATTCTCAAAACTTAAGTTATAAATAAAAAACACATATATGAAATAAATTATTGAAAACTGATTTTTCAGCATTATTTCTGATATTAATTATAAATTAATTTTAATATAAACACCAGCAAATTTTTCTAGTTCAATAATTAGTATTATAAAACAAATTTAAAAAAATGTTTTCCCTCAAAATATTTTCTAACAATCAACTATTGGATATTACATATAATATTTTTCACAAAATAAATGAATTAAATTTTCCCTACAACAGGTGGTTTGATTATATAAGATACAAGACAGAACTAATAAAATATTATTCTTAAAATTAATAATAATTTAATTCAATTATAAAAACTTCTTTAAAATTCAACACATCACATGTTGCTCAAAAGCAGTTGAATTATCTGCATTCCTGATTTCTTATAAGACACAATTAAAATTAACTTAAAATATATACAAGTTTAAATATGACATTGAAACAGAATATTTCATATATGTATTTAAGAATATTTAAAGTTCATTTATTCACAAATAATATTGCACTAAATGCTTTGCAGCTTTCTCATACAGACATCACACCAGCTTTAACATACTTTTTGTTTAAGTTGAGGTATTTTACATTACATGTTCTTTTTAGAGTATACAAAAATGTATACTTGAAATATCACTTAGGGAGATAATTAGTTACATCACCTAAAGGCCAAATTATATAAATTGCATGCAAACTTTCAACTCACAGTTGAATCAATACACATTTTTTTTCTCAAGTGGATAACATTTTCTTTATACACAACAATTTTTTATTTTGTTTTTAATAATATCACATTATGCTACATGGACATGTTGCATTTAATTATTCTTGAAAATTTACATAACACCAAATTTGTAAATTTTCCTTTTATACATAAAAATTTTAAAATTTAATTTTTGTATGTAACAAAAGAGAAATAAAAAAAGGATTATTATTAGTATTTTTCAATCCTAATTTTTTTGGGACAAAAAACCCTCATTAATGATAAATTAAATAAAAATAACAGTAAAAATTAAAATAAATTATTAAAAATTATTATTATTATTTTTTTTTTTTTGAAAAACTATCCAGAAACAAATACATATTACAAATACTATTTATTGCATTACTTTTATTTTAAATAATTTTGTTTTAAACACACAATAATAAATTGTGATCCATAAAAAATTGCTAGAAAATTACTGTATTTTTAAATGTACAACATTTTGCATATTTTCAATTTTTATAAATTTGCTATTACGTAATTTGGCCTTTAGCAACAGTTATTCAAATTATTAAGAATCAACAAAAAGTTTCAAAATTTATTTTCAAACACAAGACATTACTCATTTTTTACCCCTAAAAATCACCCTTTTACTAGAACTACATCAATTAATTAATTAATGCTACAGTGTAACTCTACTAAGCTGGGTGAATTTGACTAGCATTACCAAGATTTATATAAAAGTAAATTTAAAGCAGCTTTTTCCATGAATTACATCAATTCATAATCTTAACTGAAAAGTTGCAATCCAAAAATCAAAGTTTAAAACTACCTTAAAGGATAAATACAATAAATGGCTAATATATTCAAGAAAAAATAACTCAAATAAATACAACTAATTATACAAATAAATGTTTTCTCTGCATGCAAAGAAGCTACAAGCTTGCTCCAGCTATAATAAAGAATTAATATGAAGCGACTACACTTGTATAAACTAATCGTCTAATACTGCCACATAAAAGAAATGAAACCAGAAACATCTGAAATTTCCTGCAAAAATAGTGTTCTTCACCCACTCACATTTGCACAGATAATGCAGAACATGCATCTTATCAAAATTGCACTTAACTCATGTGTAAAATAAATCTCAGTAAAATTTAGTCCGACACAAAATTGTATAAAATAAAATATTTAAAATTCAAGCAAAATGTAACAAAAAAAAATTTCGTTGTACAAAATTGTTTCAATTATTGCTTCTTTCTAACAGTAAATTGTCAGTATTGCTATCTTTACATTCAATTTTGGACACAAAATATTCCCTCAAATTTTCAGACACTTCTGATAATGACACAACAACTCACAATATTGCTTGGCTACTTTGCAGAGTGCAAGGACTCACATTTATTCACAGACTGGCAGAAACTAAACCACATTAATAAAATGTCTTTCACTAAAGTTATAAACATAAAAGCTAAAAATACAAAAATTTTGAATGACAATTTAAATACACTTAGATACAATTTTTGCTCAGGACTGATCAGGCAAGAGCAAATCAGTAACAAAAAATATGTGTAAACACATTTCATTAAATAAATATGACACAGAAACACAAAAACAAACAAACTCATCTTTTTAAGAAATAGAAGAGAGAAATCTACAGCTGTCAACAGGAAGGAGCACAACCCTCCAGACAAGAAAATATAAAGTAGTCGCCAGGCTGCTTGAAAAGCATTAAGTCCATGAATTTGCACAGAAAGGACACATACTCCAAATAGAGTAATGAGATCTCCTTGAGTGTAAAAATAAAGTCCAAAATTTAACCAGATAAAAAAAATACAAGTTTAAAACGTAACTTTTTTTTTTCACCGGGCAACAAAAATCACTCATTTTTAACAGAAACTTTACGATGCAGCCATTTATTTTAGTGGTTTTTAACCTTAAATCTGGATTTCCTATTAGCTTAAGAATATACCTTTTCCCCTCCATTATACTTTTAAATAATATAAACATTTTTTAGTTCCCAAATTAAAATGATTATTTATTAATAAAAAATTTCTTGACTAACTTAATCATTTAGATATCATCCACACAAGAGAAACCATAATTTTTTTATAGTAAATAAGTAACTTTCTTTGAAGCAAAAAATTAAAGTAAAAGAAAAAAACATAAAACAAGTAAAATGCAAAACACAATTTTTGTTCATAATTTAGGTACAACAAATAAACATAACTTTTGTGAAATAAACAAACCATGCATGTAAAACAGAGAATTTTAGAAAATATACAGAAGTACGAGAAAAATGGGAGGTATTTAATACCTAACCATAAAATAGTTTAATAAAGAAAAGTTTTTGAAGTAGGAATGCTAAAAGTGACTAAATTCCCATTAATGCCCACAGCTAACTCGCTTAGTATCTTTTGTATCACGATTCACACTGCTATTTTAAAAACAGTGCTTTTAAAATAATTTTTTTTTGTACTTTCTTAGTTAATTTTTGTACTTTTTAAACAGGTTTTATGCAGAATTCAGGGAACAAAATAAGACCTCCAGATATGAAAAGGTTAAAAACCACTAACCTTACGAGTAGAGCAAAAAATCATTGTGCTAAGCACATATTGAGAGACTACAGACATGTTACCTATGTACAAGCCTCACTGAGGTCCCAGCTGGACCAGCATAATACCATTGCTACTGCAAGGGATGTTGACCGTCTGTGGTTGCCAGACAGTTGTCCTTCCTGTTGCATAGTGGAAGGCAGGTGGTTGGCGTGGGCTCTGCAGGCGACGGATGCGTCGATAAAAGGCCTCGTTAGCTCGCTTGAACTCCCTGTCACGGATAATACTAAAAGGCTTGCTCTGCGGGGGCAAGGTTAAGTAGCGACTGATGCTGGCTCGAATTGTGTGCATGGTGCTGACACTATACTCTTCCCCATCTGGTTTCGTCAGGTTTTCATAGAATTCTTCCAGAATGCCTGCAAGAGCCACGGCTTCCAGGCGCTCAAAGTCACGGCGGCTGCCACGGGACTGTAACCATTCTAAAAGAATTTTCACAAAACCCCAATAGATTATTTTTCAAAAATAATATGTAAAGAATTACTAAAACTAATGAATAATTTTTTTCCTTATAAAGTAAATATTTTAAATATCTTTTATTGTATTTGTTAAAAAAAAACATGTCAATTCCATAGTAAAAAAATTTATAGAATATTTAATATTTAACATCATAGTGCATATTTAGAGAAAAAGCTGTTTAACATGTAAATGTATGTATGTATATATGTGTGTATATATATATATATATATACATACACGCACGCACACACACAAGGGTTAACAAAATAATGGAAACACCATAGATTTATAAAGAATCCTTTATTAATATAGTGTTGGATGGCCTTTAGTATGTAATACAGCTTGGATTGGCCTAGGAATTGATTCATACAAGTGCCGAATACCGTTTAGTGAAATATTGTACCATTCTTCATGAAAATATTGTGAAAGTTCTGGGACAGATGCAGGTGAAGGATATCGATTCTGTATTGAACGTTCTAAAATAGACCCTAAAGGTTCAATGATATTGAGGACGGGTGACTGTGCGGGCCAAGGTAGATGTATAACTTCATCCTCGTGTTCATCAAACCATGATTGGACAAGTTCCGCTGCATGCAAGGGTGCATTATCGTTCTGGAAAATTCCATCCCCTGCAGGAAAACCCTTTCTTTACGATTGGTCCAGCAGAAAACCATGACACGGCTGCCCATATCATGACAGATCCATTTTTATGCTTGCAGTTGGAAGGAGACAATCAGGATAATACGCTTGTGCAGATGTCCTCCAAACGTACATCCGTATTGTTGAGGGGAAAAGTATGAAAGAGTATTCATCTGACTCTATAACTGTCTTCCACCTATTAATCGATCAGGTTTTCTGGTTTTGGCACCACTGCACTACCATAAATGTCCTGTTTATGAAGGTTTCTCCTAACCGTAATGCTGATTGAGCTCTGCAGTCACTTTTGCTGCAAATGTTTGCTTTTGAGACATCATAATCCGCTTCAATACCCATCGGTCTCTTTCACTGAGATTCTCTTTCCCCCAATCTTTTGCTTTGCCGAGCTTGCTTTGCCACGTTATGTTCATGCTTCCATTACATTAGACACAGTACCTCTAGAAACACCTAAAAATTGAAATGTTTTGGGTTACACTTGCTCCAGCTAGATGGGCTACTACAATTTGGTCTCTTTGAAATTCTGAAAGGTCCAACATTTGATGCGTTTGAAATAAATCCAAGATTTATAGAACTTCAAAAAAAAACTACCACATACTACCAGAATATATAATTTCTATTTAAAAAAAACTGGTAGCTATTATTACATTTTAATACTTATGAAGCGCATTAAAAAATGTCACTTTTATTCACAGGTGTTTTCCATTATTTTGATAACCCCTGTATATTTGTATAATGTAAGATTAAATCACTGTAATGTTGCAAAATAGATAAAAAAAATAGTAGACAAACTTGTTTTAACCAAAAAATTGATACAAATCAGTTTCATGAATATTATCTCATCTTTATGTGGAAACACTCATATGGTGTTTCCTCAGGCAATAATTCACAAAGTTGCAATAAATTAATAGCCTCTGAATGAAATAATGTCCTTTCATGTTAAATAATAAAATAATGCTGATATTCAGAGAATTATGCTACTTATTTAGCCTAACCTATCTGCAGATATGATTTATTTATCACTTTTCATTTCCTACCTGGAAAAAGATTTAAGTAATACACAAATTCTATTTCAAATTTTTATGTAACAAAATAATGACCTTGTTTAATGGCTACATATAAATTTCGGGATGTTTTTCAAACATTACATTTTTTTTATTATTATCATCACAAAAGTGTTAAAATGTTTTTAAATATTACTTTGCACCAATTTAAATATTAGTTTCATTCATAAGTAGTGATTCACAATTAGTTTCATTCTATAACTAATATATTTTAATTAATTTACAAAAGAGAAACACCTCGAAAACTTTTACACCCCATAAAGTTTGCAGTTTACTCCTTTGAGCAATTTCATCCCAAGTTGTACGCTTGGTTGTTCGTCCTCGCTGTGAATACACACTGGTCAATGGTTCTGGAATGAGCGTCTCCTCACACTTCTCCAAAGCACTGACAGGTGAAATATATTCAGATACTTCAGGTTCATCATCATCACATTCCTCAACAGACATCTATTAATAAAAACACAACTCCTTGTACAAATATAAAAACATCTCATTTTGGAATTCGTAATTACAGTTGTATGAAAGATGAATGCCTTTACAAATGTAAATATATAAATAAAGTTATTAGTCATTAGGAAAAAAAAAATATCAACTTTTAAAAAATCAGTATTTTCATTCCAACTTCAAAAATATTTTGTTTACTTAAAATACTAATTTTTCATTATCTTGTATATTATACAATATAATGAACATCAGAGATCTTGTTTTTTTTTAAAAATATAATAAATAAAAAATTTTTAATTAAAAAAATTTTTCTACATTTAAATCATGTTTTTTTTTTAAAAATAAGTGTTATTACTCAAAAAGAGTTTCTTACTAAGACTTTTACTCAAATACAACATATCTAATCATAAAACAAAACGTATATAAAGGGTGATTATAAAACAACTTTCTTGATGCATAAGTGCCTAGCCATCATAAAATTTACAGAAACTGAATGAAAATTTGGTTTAAAGTACGAGATATGCTCTCAAGAATCATATGGAAAACATCATTTAAACTCTAACAATTACAATTAGTGACAACAATTGCAAATGGCAACACCTTTCTTTATTGCAATGTGATTTTTATAGTAAAAAAACCATAAACAGCATTGGAACATTTATATAAAAAAAAAAAATCGCTGGCCCTAGACAGACTAAGAAGAAAAGTGAAAACAACCAATAAATATTTCAATGTTTTTCATAAATTTTCCATATGATCTTCTTCACACATGATGACTCTTTGCATGCCGCAGATAGTGTATAGTACTGAAGCACATACCATGGCAAGAGCAATCTGTTCAACGTGACATCTGATGGCATCTTTGAAATGAGATGCAGTTTGTGGATTAAATGCTATCCCTACAGCAAAAAATCTATTTCATGCCATGTGCATACAAGAAGGTGCTCCCTCATTTGTGAGGTCTTCTGTCAAATGTTTCTTAACATAACAGTTTGGTGAGAGAATTATCTCCCACCATGTTTCTGAGGCCGCGAAGTTCCCAGTTATCACTGTTTTTTTTTTTTTTTTTTTGCTGTAGGGATACCTAAAATCTAAAGTGCATGCACTTAATCCAAAAACTGCATCACATTTTAAAGATGCCTTCAGATGTCAGGTTCAACAGATTGCTCCTAGCATGGTATGTGCTTCAGTGCTTACACCACCTGCAGCATGCAAAGGTGTGAAGGAGTTCAAACGGAAAATTTGTAAAACACATTAAAATGTTGACTTTTTTGTTGTTTCATTATTCAATACACCATCTGCCACACACAAAGTGGCAGATGAAGTCACATGGAAAATCTGTAAAATGCAATAAAATGTTTACTTTTTAATTGTTTCACTTTAATTATTGGTTGTTTTCATTTTTCTTGTTAGTCTGTCTAGTGCCGGCTATTTTTATGCTGTTGCTCTTTTTTGTGAATGGTATAATAGTTAGAATTTCATACATTCACACACTCATATATATTTATATATATTTCTTAAAGCTTTTTAAAACATTTGGGGGGTTTAGCTGCATTTCCCATTAGTCTTTAAACTTCTATAATCAATATCATCAGAGTAATCAAAAATGAAATATTATCAAATGCTATCAAATAAATTAAAACGATTCAAATTACGTTCAAGACAAAGCTACAAAAAAAAAAAAAAAAAAAAAAAATACTATTGCTTCTGGCTTTTGTATAACCTATTCTGGGAATTTTCATGAAAAATGTATTTTTCATTTGATAGTCTCTTTTATATTTTTAAACAGTTTTAAGCAACAACTGCAAAATTAATGATAGTCATACAAAATTATGTGATTTTTTTTTTTATATATGACCATGTGCATTTTATAATTAAAAAATTATTACACATTTTCTTTGTATATCTTTTTGCAATAATTTTCTATTATACAGTTTATGAAATAAGTAAATAAATAACCACTTGTTTCAAAATTTTCCAAGAAAATAAACTTTGTATTTATTTGCCCTACAAGATACTTGAATAAATCATTTCTATTAAAGAACTACTACTCTATTCTACTCATTTTTTATTAAAAATATTTTCTTAATCATCTACATGTCTCCACATAACATTAAAAGGATTAATATGCCATGATGTTACTTAAATTCAAGATAATAATAAATCATAATTCTTTAGTTAAAGATATTTAACATAAAAACTTTATGTATTAATCTTATTTTTGAAAACAAAGTTGACACAAAAAGGACCTAAAATAAATGTATTACATAATTACATGCATAAAAGCTGGTGTGTTAAATAACTAACAGCAGTTTTACTAATTATGATAGTATGAAAAAAATACTAAAACATATTTTCATAAAATAAAAAATAAATTTTAAAAATTATAGTGTAATTTCGAATTCAACATGTTCCTAAAATCACTTATTTATAACAACCAAGTATTATTTAGTACATTCAAATAGAATGTATTTATATATATATATAAATCAGTTAAGTAACTATTCAGATAATCTAAAGTATTAAGTTTGTGATATATATTGTGAACAATATTTTTTACATCACATCTCAAACAGAGTCCAGTATTTTTACTCACCCACAGAGAATTTGTATCCTGGGCATCATCAAAACATTCATAAGTATCCCCATCCAAGACTGAATGCTCCTCTATAACATCATCCACTTCTTCATCCTTACTACAGCAAGTGCTACTCACAATATACTTAGGGTAAAAGCTGTTATTCCTAAAAATACTGTCCGAGAAGTAGGTACTGAAATCTAGATAAAAACAAATAATGAAAATATGACATTATGAAAAACATAACCTTGAGAATAACTATTATTAAACTAATAAACTAATTTTTTCATTATTAAAATTGAGAATCATTAAATAATCAATCAATCAATTAAAAAATCATTGTCCAAAATATCTACTTAAGTTAATTGAATAATGCAACATTAATACATTATTTATATAAAGTTAGATAATACAGCAAAAATAATTTGTTTAAATATTGGGTATATTATATATAAGTATACAAGGTATTCTTCAAAGCCTTAAAAAAACACACTCATTCATTCCAAAATATTTAGAGTATTTTTTTGGTCTCTAACAATAATCAAAAATACCAAAGTATTTTCAAATTTATAGAAATTTACGATTTGTATAATAATCCAATGAAAGATTGTTCTGACACTCTCTATGAAATGTTAGAATATACTAACTATTTTTGAGATTTATCAAAATTTTAAATTGGATTAATTTTGCAAAATATACTTATTCGCTTAACAATAAAATAATTCAAATATTTTTCCTAACCTGTTTGAATTCCCTGACTTTTTAAAATTGGCTTGCAAGATATTGCACATGAAATCATAGTTGGCTGGCACATCACTTCCTGGTCACATGTCAACTTTTCTACCACTTCCTCTGCTTCAGATTCTTCCACTGCTGCATCCAGATTCTCAGGATCGGAATCAACTGTCTCTAATATTGCTTCAGGATACACCTTTAAAAAAGAAATCCTTAAGTCATTAAGCAAATAATTATTTAACAGTTATTGCTACTTATAGTTTGAACGTTTATTATTTTTCACTTGTGAAATATGTTTGAGCCAATTAAATGCTATGGTTTAAATATCAGTTACTTTCTAAGGAAATCAGTGAACTGTCTACAAATATATTAATACTTAATATGCAGAAACTTTTAGAGAAAATTCCTTATTTATTGATAAATAAATCTGCATCCACAATTGAAATATGAACTACGAAAAACAATTCCCATCAGTGAGTGACCAGCATCATTTGTCAGGTCATAAATCCTTTAATGAGGGACATAAAACTAACTTAATAAAAACCAATTGACCTCAATTACAAATAAACAAAACAATAAACCTTTTGATTTTCATTCAGAATACATAAAACAGTCTCCCATATACAGCCCAGAACTTTTGTATGCAAGTGTGAACATGGCTGAAGAAGTATTTCAATCACTGTTCAAGAAATGTTCAGTGAATTGTTTTTAAAGCAATTAAGCTTTTGACAAGCTTAATAATATTGATCTGCATTTGAAAACCTAATATTATTTTTAACTTTAATTTTTGGTTCATTGCAAAACTACACATAAATTTTATTACAGCTTGTTTTTTGTACGACTTTTAATACTTCACTAGAAAATTTGAAACAAGCATAAACAGATATATTCCAATGGTTTACAGAGAATCATACAACTAACATGACTTTCTATTTATTCTTAAGAAATAACAGCATTTATATTACAATAAATAAAAAAAACATTATGATTTTTAATATACCATAAGCTTTAAGACTTTTAACTCCTAAAAAAAATCTTCCTTTCCTGCATTGCAATCAACACTAGAGAATGTAAATGGCCAAAAAAATAGAATTAATTGATGAGAAACGATATCTACAAACCTTAAGCAAATCATAATACACTTGCATGATACAATTAGCATAAACTATATGGTTTAATAAAAAATTTGAATTCACCAAAAGAAAGTGTAACTTCTAGGTTCAGTTCACAATTAGAAAGCAAAATATTTAGAATTTCACATGAAGGTTTCATCAAACAGGTACAATAGAATATAATTCTTATTGTATAGATATTATGAAAAAGAACAGACTTCATATTTTTCAAAGGATGAACTTGTTTATTGTGTTTTTTATACAATGTAATGTCTTTGATATCATTCACAATCCTTTAGAGTGAATAATTCAAATTTTTAGATTAATCTTAAGAGGTGTTTTACTTTTTGATGGAAGTAAAAATGTACTTATTCACTTTATGCACATAAAGGAACAATATTGTGAAACTGCTGGATAAACTGAAGCAAAATGAATACAGAGAGCTTCTGAGCAGTGATTTCAAAATTATTGGAATGTTATTGGGACATCAGGGTTCCCAAAGTGAGAGATTTCCCCCTGTACGGGAAGTAGAATGATCAAGGTGGTATAGTAACCCCAGGTGCATTTAATCAAAATGTTGTTGTTGCCTATGACTTTATTGGAACTCAATCTATACAAATTTGGCCACTTACCGTGGAAACAAAAAGAACAGAAAAGGCCAAATATTCTCAACAAAATTGACGAAAAGGCCTTAAAAACAAGTTACATTGTCAAAGGATAAAAATTTAAAAAGCTAAAAGCACCATAATAAAAGTCCCTGTGATCAGCACGTTTTGTTTGGATCTCCAGTAAAGAGTACACAAATCACCATTCTGTTGCAAGTTAGAGTTCCAGTCCCGAACAAACAAGTAGATGGGCCTTATTCATTTTCTGTCTTATATAAAACTATTTAATCGAAATAACAGGGCACAGACAGCATATAGAGGGAGAAAAAAAAAAAGAACATTTTGAAAAAACTATTTATTGAAGTTTCAAAGATCACTATCAAAAATTCTAATTGCAAAAGTAGATTCCTCCAGTTAATCCTGGAATATGGGCTGTAATACAAAGTTTTTAAATGTAGTTTTTTTTTTCTTTCCCATATTTAATGGAACATAGCTTTAAGTGTTCACAAATTTAACGAAAACAAGAAACCCAACTATAAATAGCAAATCATGATAATTGGATAAAAATTGGGCTGAGCTTAAAATTCTTTGATAACAAGCATCAGATTTATTCTTCTCATTACGATAATTTTTTAATGTTATTCATAATTTTTATTTTCATATTATTTTTCATTATCTTAATTTTTTGTGAGTAATGTGAACACTGCTACAGCTGATTTTAATAAATAATTAATTATTAATCAATTAAAATGAATTAAGGTTTAAGGTGTCTTATTTACATCTTTATTGGTAAATATATAGGTACATAATTTCCCCCCCTGAAAATAAGGTGATAAGACAAATGAGTATGTGAACTACTGGTTTATGTATAGATAATTCCATTTCTTTTTAAGTAGATGAGACAAGAAAAAAGTCATTTGAAAAATAAAGATTAGAAATATCAGTTAAATTTATAAAAAAAATAATGGAAACAACCAACTAGATGACCCCAAAAAGATTCTATTGTTACAACTTCACATAAAATTATTAATGAATTAATTCTTGAAAATTTACATAAAGGTGACAATTGCTTTAAATATCATTGTAGTGAATTTTGTACTGATGTCAAACATGAAAGGAACCTTCCTCAGACTTCAGATTTGAAAGCTGATATAAGTGCAAAGTTCAAATAAAAAATTTTAAAAATGTAACACGGATTAACAAGAAAAAAAAAAAAAAATTGTTTACAAAACAATTATAAAAGTTTAAGTTATTTAGTAGCATTAAATTGCAATTTGCGCTTTAACACAATCCAAAGCAAGAAAGAGTAAAGGCATGGAAGACATAATGAAGAGTTACTGAGGTAAGTAGAAAATATATTTCAGACAGCAGAACACATTTTTAACTGCAGACTGGGCTGAGGAGTAAATAATTAAATAAAATATACATAGAAAAATATTTTATCTATGTAATAAAAAAGAAAACACACCTCATCAGGTACAATAAGTTGAGGAGAGGAACTCCTTGATTCATCTTTAATATCACCATTTGTAACAACTTCATTTTCTGAAGCTAAAAGATTGTAAATAAATATACACATTATCATGAAAACAACTAAATGCTTACAGATTAATTAAAGTTATAAGAAAATCAATTTCCATTATATTTCTCTGACAAAATCTTTTAAGAAAATTTATATGCACAAATCAAAAATCAAGATGACAGGAATTTCATCGGCACTTTTCATAATAGCAACAAATTGAGATAAATAAGAAGGATATATCAATGTCAACTCCCTCCACCCTAAAAAAATTATGAATCTCAAAGCTATAGTAAAAAATATTTTACTACCTTTTAATTATTTGGCTTCTAACGCCAGTGGAAACTTTTCACTTTTGACTTTTTTTCAAAATAAAGTTGGTATTACATACATTTTTTGCACACTAAGATGGAAAGGCATCTTTTCTCTTAGACTGTATGTCTAAAATTCTTACTACACTTGATGAGGAATTCAATAATATCAATTCAATATTGCATTTCTTTAGATATTTAAGAAAGAAAGACAGAAAAAGAAAAACAATGTTCACAAAATGTTTACAAATTTGGTACGACAAACAAGTTTTTGCCAAACAATTCAGTTACAACTAACAAGTACCCATTTTCCTAAACAAGATACCTTACATAAATATTTTATGAAAATAATTTAAAAATAAATTTAATTATACATTATGATAAATATTGCACTACTGAAATCCATAAAAAGTTACACCTTCATAAAAATAAAAGCTGTATTAATAAAAGCATTTGTTACTTCAGAAAAGGTTTGAAAGTATAATAATTTAATTAACAAAATATTCATAACTATTTAAGCAATTTAAGCCATTAAAATTACTGGTTAAATAGTTATGAATATTTTGTTAATTAAATTATTATACTTTTCAAGAGGCATTTGATCCAATTTGTAAGTTTAGCGTAAAACTTACCCGTAAAATCTTTACAAAGTGAAGGAAATGGTATTAATAAATTAGCAGATGAACACAATGTAAGTAGCTTTTGAATTTTGGGATTTGAGGAAGAGTCTGCCTGCGAGTTGTTGTTACTTGGATTTTTCTCTGCATTTTCACCTTGTGGTAATGCTTGAAGTTCTTTGTGCTCTGCCGCCAACCATTTTCCCAAGCATTCAGTAGAACAGTACTCCTTTCCTGCCTCACTCGACTTTAAGACCATTCCACCCTTCAGTTCCTTTTTACAAAAGTCACAACTGCGAGGTGGAGATTCCTGAAATAAATATACATAATAAGTCAAAATCATAAATGGCAATTTTTAAAGTTGTTTCTAATCTCAAAAGCTAAAAATAATCTCGTAATATGAAAAATAACTTAAGAAAATAGTAGAGGGAAATGCTATTGGAAGCATTAGACATACATTTTTTTTACAATTACAAATTTTTTTTTATAAATACAAATTATGAAACATAACATAATTGTTATCAAAAATATTCATTACCGAAAAATTCGTAGTTATTTATATTTAAAAATGTATTAAATCTGTAATTTAACTGAACATACAGAAGGAAGCATTCATTAAATGGTTTAAAAACAATTAATATAAAAAAAAAAAAAGCCTTCAAGGGGAATATACACAATACATATGTATGGCAAGAGAATTTTTACTTTTATAAATAGATAAATAATATAAATCTTAAATAAAACAGGTGCGAAAAAATAATACTCTGTTCAATTTCAATAATTTATTTGTACACTAACTTTTGAAAAACTAATAGCAACAATATTAAAATCATTTAGAGTAAAGCAATCTTTATTAATTAATTATATTTTTATAACTACTTTTTCACAGCACAATCAAGAGATATTGAATGGCTTGCAGATCAAAGATATGATTTCACTAACGTATGTAATAATAAATAATTTTTTATTAATAGTACACAGCAATTAATTGCAAGATATTAATCAAAGGGCAGAGTTGAATTTTTTTCTCTTCCGCAAAATTGATACCAATTATCTAGATACTGAATATACATTATTTGTAAATCCTAAGCAAAATCATTTCTTAAAAATCAGACAACTATAAAAAAATCATTGTATTTTTAATGCTATTAAAAAAAGCCCTATTTTTATATGAAAATAAAACTTGTTTTTTAATAAGAAAATAATTTTAAAACTGTATAAAATTCTACTTACTTCAACCATTGGCTTGGCAATGTTGATTGCCTGCCCATTGAGCAATTCTTGCTTTGGAACACTAGTCAAGGCAATGGGGAAAACTCTATTGATGAAAGAACCTGCATTTGTGACAGGACTCAATGTATTTGACACAGCAACTGACAAACAAGCTTGGACAATAGGAGCATTTAACTGCTTTATGATGTGGGAATTCTGTGTCACTTGGACTGGCTTAGGAGCAATCTCTGGTGGTCTTTTTTCAGGAGGTTTGGCCTCCTGTCGAATGTCTTGTTCTCGCACAGGTAGCTCGGGCACATCAGTGCATGGGATGCAGCCTTTACCATCCGCAGGAGAGTAAGTTGTGGCTCGGATGCGAACATTTGTATAAATACGGCTCAATCTTGCACACTTGGAGATGGTAGACATCATAGTAGCCAACATATTCTTGCCGACTGGGGAATTGACATACCAGCAAGTGTCCTGCTCATAAATATGTTCCTTTGGCCGCTGGAATAAGGCTCGACATGCAGGATTTAAACGACCTAAATAAAATTTTAATGTCTTTACAGGACAAAGGGGATCACCAGGTATTTCTAAAATAATGCCAGCTTCTTCATCATCAACCTAACAGAAGAAAGAGGTATATGATATTTTTCACCTTAAAACAAAATAATAGGAAAAAGGTTAAAATTCATGTATAATGGATTTATGAATTTTAATGGCTTCAGTATAAAGCAAACATTAAGTTAAACAAACCATAATATTGTTTTTGTTATTTATAACTGAAAAAAATGTAGTAAAACCACATTTAGCGACATTTTTTCTTCAAATAATCTTAAATATAAATAAAAACAATATTATGTACAATATTTCTGTTGCTTTAGTGTTAGCTATTTTGACACATTTGAATACTTATTCTAACGGTTTTTGTAAATTAAGTACAAAAGAAAAAGAATCATCGGGAAATTTTTTTTTACCGAATAAATATATAGAAATTTGAATTAACAAAAAGTTACAATTACTTATTCTTTAAAAATTATAATGAAAATGATTACAATCCTAAAAAACTTTAAATCTTTAAACTTTATCACTAAAAATATTTTTCAATTCAATTATTTCTTTTTACTGGTTTTACATAACCAGTAAAAAGAAATAATTAAAAATTTTTTCAGGGGTCTAACACAGTTCATAGTCAGAAAATATAATATCTATAGGTCCGAGGAAATGCAAGGATAACAAAGAAAGTTATCCTTAGATAAAATTTTACTAAAGATTGTTTAATATTAGTAAAATTGTGCTAATACAGTAACTGTTAATTTAACTATGCTAGCAAGAATTAGAAGGTCCACTCCAGTTAACAAAAAGGAAGAACTGATGATAAATTTCAGCAGTGTTACTTAAAACACTAGATAATGTTAAGAATAGTACTAATCTTGGCAGAAGTAGCTTAGTTGAATTCAACTCTATAGAAAGGAAGGGATTTATATTAGTAGCTGATTTAACAGTGCTGGGTGATGTTGGGAATAGAATTAATTTCAGTGATAGCTGAATTGAACTCTTTAAAAGAAAAGTTAATATTAGCATTAATTTTAATGCCTTCGAGTAGAAAAAGTTGATATTAATGTATCATCCAGAGATGTATTAAATTTAACTCCAGTAAAATTCAACTCTTGCATTCCAGCTATTTTAAAAATCTATATAAACTTAGTATAAATGAAATTTAAAACATTCTTTTTCAACTCCACCTATTAAGAACATTTCTATCATTTGATAGTTATTATTTATTTATTTATTGTTTGGATCTTTCATATTTTATTTTTTAATTGCTTTTACAAGATGAAAGTATAGATATATATTACAGTGAATATTTCGCAAAATGAGCTCTAAATACATAAAAACATGACAGATCGTGATAATATTATACAATACATATAATTTTTCTTGGATTTTTGAAGTTCTATTTAATTAAACGCTATTAAATTTTTTTTTTCCTACAAAACTTCTCAAAGTAAAATATATTAATACAATGATGGACCATCACTATGTAATATATTAAAAATATTACATAAATTTTTCACCTAATAGAATTTTTATTTTTAGCATATAATATACTTTTTATGCGTCAATAGATTAAAAATGCTGAAAATATTCTTTAATTTTTACATGTATATCAAATACAGAATTGCAATTGAAATATATTCCATGTTTTGTTTATTTATCGAAACCTGCAAATTTTGTTACTTTCAATTTCATTTTAGAATTCATAGTAGTCTGAGAATTAATTTTCGTATTTTTCTAGGCTTTGCCAAAGTATATGATGAATATGCATATGATGAAAAATTTGACAATATTAATTTACAGATATAAAACACATTGCAATGAAATCACAATCATGAAAGAAACTTGGAAGATTTATAGCAATTTCAACCAAATGAGATTGGAAAAAAAATTCATAAATATAGTTTACCACAACTTTCAAACGCAATACAAATAAAATAATTTAGAATAATAAATTTTCAGTCTTGTAACTGAAGAAGTTATTTAAGCAGGATTGTTTTCGTTTAAAAAAAGATATATTATTCATAATCATATTTTATTGAATTAAATGTTCATATTTGTTAAATGTATTGATAGTTTTCAATTAAATTTTATTTTTATCAGAAAGAATTTTCTATCATTTTTTAATTAATTTTAATAAAATTTACCAAAAAAAAAAAAAAAAAAAAAATAAATAAATAAAAACAGTGACTGAAATTTCAATAAGAAAATTTTCTTAAAAAATTAAATTTAGTGTTAAAAATTACTTTCTAATTTATGAAGTGTAGTGATTTAAAAATAATCTTCTTTTTTTTGCTTATATAAAAATTTAAAAGGTATATTTGATTATATATTCAACATTCTAATGTAGAAAAATAATTTATTTGTTACAATGTAAACAAATAAATTAGATGATTTGCTTTTTTTCATTGAACTAATTTTTCAGAAATGTGAAGGCTTAAATTCTAATATTAATAACAATAGCAAGTCATATAAATTAGAAAACAATTTTTTTTTTTTTTGTCGTAGTTGGCCCACTTTAGTGCTTTGCACCACTTGGTTGAATTCCAGAATTTATTTTTTTCTGCTCCTCAATGACAGATGTTAAAAGCAAAATTAAGAAGACTTTGGATTTTCTGCTGAAGAATGTAGAATCTTGTATGCTACTTATATATTCCATATATGTTAGGTACGTTTATTGAATTTTAATTTCCTGTATATAAAAACTTAAGTTCAATAGCTGAATACAAGAAAATAAAACTTCAAAAATTTAATGAATTTTTTCTGATACAGCTAGCTCCTAATAAACATATTCTTAAAAAAAAGAAAAAAAAAATTACAATCTGTCTAATTGTATTCATGCACAAAATCTAATCAACATATAATAAAATTAACTGTTATTTTATATATGTTAATCAAAAATATCTGTTTTTCCCAGCTCTAGAATTATATGAATTATACATAGGTGAACTAATTTTTCAGTAGTATCAATATTATAACAGCATTGATCACAGAATTTTGACCACCTTAAATAACATGAAAATTTATTTTATTAATCTCTACAAATGTTGATAAATAATGCAATTTACACAATCCATTTAATATTTGGTCAGATTATGCTGCAGTTAAATTTCCTTCAAGGATGATACTATAAAAATCATTATTGATTATGCTGCTATTCACAGGTGATAATATATTTTCTCTGAGGTTCAACAGTACTTAAACAAATGTTTGAAATAACGAAAAATGTGAATTTTTATTTTTATTATTACAAGGTTAGTTATGTGCAATATCTCCAAATATAATACAAAGAGATTTTATTAAATGACATGAACAAATGAATTAGAATACTGTAAAAATATTCTTCTACATTAACATTGTAACCTAGAAATTTCCTAATAATCATTTGCTCTGTTATCTTAATTAAAAATGGGAAAGAGGAAACAACTCTATCTTTAAAGAATATTTATATATAATATGCCCATCAAATTCTGCCTTTATATCACTGACATAAAACTAACAAAACCTTTTTACCAGCTTTAAAGAACGTTTCAGAAAGCATAACCACATAAAAATAAATTGTTATAAATTTAAAATAGTCACAAGCAGAAAAATACAAATATGATTTAAGAATTATGGTAAAAACATGTTCTATGATCTCCATTTTTATTAGATGAAAATTTGCATCAGTATCACAGTTAATTATTAATTTAGTTTTCTATAAAAGATTTTTAATTGTCTATAAAATTATTGCAAGTCTTGTCATCTACTAGCACATACCACTGTATGATACATATTGCATTTCCCCTAATTTTATAGAAGCCCAACATCCTTCCATGCCCCACAATTGCATGTTTACATTATGTCAAAGATTGTTTACATTACTTTTTTTTTTTTTTATCACAAGTCAATAAATTTTTGAAAGCAAAAATTTTTTTTTTTAATTGATAGTTTTATGCAATTTATTTTTATGAAACTTTTAGGGAAAAAAAATGCCCATGAATAAATTACATAAAACTGTCAATTAAAAAAATTTTTGCTTTCAAAAATTTATTGACTTTGTGTGATAAAAAAAAAAAAAAGTATGCAGCAGCCTTTAATCACAACTTAAAATTTTGAGGTCTTTTTAACATATAAACTTTAGACAGTAAATTAATCTAATGATACTTTCTTTTCACTACGAGAAAAGAACCGTACAAATAGTAATTAAGTTACTTTGGTTAAAAAAAAAAAATGCTAGAAATATGAAGTTTTAACCTCTTGATACTAATAAAAGTAAAGTAAAGTAACCTCTGAATACTAATAATAAAATCATAAAATAACTTTTCAATTGGTAAGCAATAAATAACGCAGATAGAAACATTTGCAATAAGCACAACATTCTTAAACTGAGAATTTTTTGGATATAAAGAACATAATTTTTGAAATTTAAAATTGAGTTAAAGAAATTTACTTCCACAGAAACATCATAATTCAAGACAACTTTAACTTTTAAATAGGAAAGTCTGCAACTGTGTATTCAGCTCTTTAATTATTGGTAAAATCACGCTAAATTTACAAAAAGGCTTTGAAGATAAAAATTTAGTTTGAATAGTTTTTAAACCATGATTATTTGGAATTATTTTAGTAATTAAGGTAAAGGAATTGGAATATTTTCTCTCTTCACAATTTCTCTTCAATTTTGATTGTTTTATCATTTATAGATAAACTTGATTAGAACTTGTCAATGACCAACAATTAATGTAATTAACAACTATAACTTTAAACTTGTGACAGAGCATACAATAAAAATTAATTTGTCAAAATATTTTCTTGTTTGAAGTTAAGAAATCATAAAAACGGCTATAAAATTTTAAATGACTAAATAAAGATATTTTGTCCGTACATAAATAGTATCTTTAAATTATACTGATTAGCATTAAATTATGCCTATAAAAATAATAATTGATTCTTTCACATTTCATGCTACTAAATCTAAACATGGCACTCAAATTGATCTATCATGTATCATTTTTTGGAGAAAGGATTACTTTAAAGTTAAATAGCATTGTCAAATTTAATCTAAGCTTAAGAGATGCTGGGATTTAAAGACCAAGAAATCACCAAATTGGATGTTTTACATCAAATATAGATCCCTACTTCATTCCTCGTTTCTTTTACTGATTTCCCATTATACCAAAATCGAAGAAAAATTTAATGTCAAAAAGAGTCCTTTAAAACATCTTTCTTCTGAACAATCAATCTCTTGCTTAAAACTTGCATATGCACTAAAAGCGTATTATTGGGGGTTTTTTTTTTTGTTTCTTTAATGTTTTGTATTAAGAAACTATAAATCGCATTCTGAAAATTGTAACTTTGAAGTTGAACATGCACAGTATATAAAGAGATAGCCTATTCAATTCGCAGAGAGATGCTGTGCAATATCGCAAAGAATGTGCACATTGTTTCTTAAATAAATGGACTTGCTAAGCAAAATTTTAAAACAATGAATAAAGGATTTGGTTATTTTAAAGACAAAGTTTCATGCATATGCAAGACCAAAAATTAAAAAATATATCTTTTCTAATTTCAGAAAAAAATTTAATGCTGCCGAGAAAAGGAGCTTGGGATGCTTTTGAAAACACAAGTAAAAACTTTTTATGTGTGTGTGAAATTCATAGTCTACAAATTATGAAAAAAAGTATACAGAACCTCTTTCATTCTTTAGAGTCATAGGATTGAATATATTATTTAATTTTCAACATTCACATTTGAATTATTTCCCGAATAACATGGAAACAGCTTTTGATGAACAAGAAGAAAGATTCCACTAAGTTCACTTAAATGGAATGAAAATAAGTTAATGAATTATTGCTGGACACTAATATAAGAGACAGAAAAACAAATCATAAGATTCTCCTGATTTGCTATTAAAATAACGAAAATGCTTCTACTTTATTTATTTATTGCTATATTGTAATTTATATCAATCTCCTAGTTGAAACAATGTTTTTTAAAAAACAAAATTTCTTTCTTAAAAATGTACATGCGTCAACAATTTGTGTTGTATGTTAGGCTTAGGAATGGCAAATTTAATACACATAAAAAAAAAAAAATTTCCTGTAAGTAGAAATTTTATTATTTATTTGTTACTTTTTGACCAACCACTGTTATTTACTTAAACTTGATTATTTCAAACATGAAATGCAATCTGTTATGTTAATCCAACACTAAATATCAGTAGTTTATTTTGGTTTGTTGCTCTACTGTCATTTTCTGCACACCTTGGGCTAATTAGCCTGGGACCTACAGTTAGCATGGATTTTAAACCACTCGCAGACATCAGGATTTGAACCTGAAGCCTGTGGGATCAAAGGCCAGAGTGCTAGCCAGTTGGCCATAGGAAGCTTGAAATATCAGTAAAAGATACCTTTAAATCTTGTCAAAAAAATGACTTACAAAAACTCTTCTGCAATATAAAATTTGTAGAATGCTATCAAATATTTATTTAAATTTTATCTAAAAAAAAAAACTAAATGTTCTGTAGGAATGAGCACATTGAATACTCCATTAATTAAAAAAATTTCATTCACATCATTTGGAATTGATAGTTATTAATTAATAATGTCAATAATTCAGTTTGTTGATTTTTAACACTTTTCAATTTTATTTTGATATTTTCTACAACTTAATTTAAATCAAATTTGAAAATTAACACTATTTGTGAAATGTATATTGGCATTATTCCAAAACAGAAGATAATAATCAAATAATTCTTAATGGAATATCATAAGATAATTCAAATTCTTAATATTCAGAATTATAGTACATAAAAATGTTAACTTTATAAATAATTGGTATATTTAAGATATGATTTATCAGATTGCTAATATATAACAGTAAGGAAAATTTATAATTTATTAAAGTTTAAACTACTCAAATCTAAAGCAAAAAAATTCAAATTTAATTTATCTATCTAATAATGAAAGCTTATTAAAGTGCTCACTTAAAAAATTCACAATTAATGCTTAATAATTTGACAGATAAAATTTTACATCATAATTACTCTGTTAAGATTCTTTTTTTGCTGGATAATATTTAGTTGCTTTTTAAAAATATTAATCTGACAATGTGATTGTTTCCAAAAAAAAAAAAAAAAATTTAGTTATATACATGAATATAGTTTAATTATATATATATATATATATATATATATATATATATGTATAAATTTAATAAGTATTTAGGAAGAAATGAATTATTTCAAAAATTTTAGGTTGATTATTTATCTTGCATGTCCCTTTTATTTTCGGTTTTTTTTTTTTTTTTTTTATTTCAAACAAACTTTATTATTTATTTCATAATCAACCCCCAAAAGTATTTCTAACAATTGACATTTAATGACACTGGCTTTAAATACCTCAGCAACGTACAAACAAAAAATGTGATTGATTTTCAGAAATCCCTCCCCCCACTACGAGAAGGGATAGCATGTGTTTACATGGGGGGGGTGGAGGGGGAAGCAGTGTTTGTAAACAAAGGTGTACTACCTACCTGATAGATGTATTGCCTCCCGTCGGCCGTCTTGGCGATCCTGAAGGAGTTTCTGTTGAGAAGTCGCTGACTCTCTCGGCCCCTACGCCCCACCCGGAGCATCAAGTCATACCACACTTTCTGGAGAAGCCCCCTGGGCGTGCTGATGGCATGCTCGAAGTAGTGCCTCAGCTTCCGTCGGTCGTCCATATCGACCATTTGCAGCTCTTTCTGACATGCCGTGCCTCGGGACTCCCTCTCCAGATCTTTAAGAACTGCGCGAAACGTCTCGTTAGCGTCATTAAAAGCGCTATCCTTGACTATGTCGATCTTCCTGTGGACCATGGGGGAGCGATAGTAACGACTAATTGCGTACCGAATCGCAATCAATGAATTGACACTAAATCTTTGGCCATCTTTAGTGCGAGCTTGCCCGTAGAAGCCCTTTAGCATCGCAGCGATCTCCCTGGGCGGCAAATTATTGATGGTATCCACGCCGTGCTGTACACAGTACTCACGAAACAGTCGCACACCATACCTGGTCGCCTGTCTCGTTTTTGCATTGTCCGGCTGAATAACACTATTCTCAGCTGCTATATTATCCATATGCACTATACCTGATATCACGGCATCCATCTTGAAAAACTAAAAATTATAGAATAGCACACGCATGCGCAATATAATTTTATTTTTAATCCCATTAATCTCATTCGCATAATGAGGTTGCCTTTATTTTAACGTTGTTTTGCTTGGACCTACTTTTATCGATTTTCCTCGAGTGGATGCATGAATGAGGTGATTTTGTTTTCGTGTCATTGCGTAGCGTTACATTGGCAGCGGTTCTCGGGAGGTGATGGCGTTCGCAAATTATTCCCTCACTTAACATAACACTAGGAAATGACAGAAAACACAACAACGCTCTAATGGACTACGGCATCTCTGTTGTCATTTCGGAAGAGGGTGCGTTCGCCCGATGCTTCTACTGCTCGAAAAGCGTAATGCTGTGCGTGGGGGCGCTGTTATCTCTGCAGAGAATGAAATAGTAACCAAAAAAAAATAATAAAAAAATCCCCGCTTTATAATTATGAAGTCGTAAATAAAATGATGCTGGTTATGATAATGCGTTCGCTAATGTACAGGTACATTTTATTGAACATTTCAAAATGTATTTGCCTGTAATTTTCCTTATTGGTGGTTGTAATTTCTATATGAACGATTGTCTTTCTTTTTAAAGATATTTGTAATTATGCAAAACAAGTTAAATTTAGAAAAAAAAAAAACAACCAATAATCGTATTTAAATGTTTGTTTTCATCTATCTTGATTTTTTTTTTAGCTGCCATTTTTAAAAAGTTTGTAAATTTTGCTATTTTTCTTAACTGTTCAAAATGGGTCTTATAAATTTCTAAAATACTCCTAAGTATTTAGAAGTGGATTTTAAAATGAAAAATTATGTATTATTATTTAAGACTGATTAATTATTTGTTTTATAAGCATTTCTAGTCCTTCCGTCAAAAATAAAACAATCGCTGTATACGTGAGAATATTTATATCGAAAATATCTGCGAGAATGTCTTATTGATTTTATTTTATTACTATCATATAATCCCCTAAAATTTGAGGATTTATAAATAATCAATATCTCACTCAATAAATTTAGGGCTGACAAGATAAAAAAAAATAATAAATGATTTTTCTGATTTTGTTTTTTTTTTAAATTTCGTAAGATCACAAAGAAGCTATATTTAATGGTCCTTTATATATGAGTGAAGGCATTGGTAGCTATATAATCCAAGCTAATACATTGCAATGTTTTAAAACTAGTGATAAGTTTTTATTGGGAAAATATATATTATAATTATATATATATAAATATATATTATAGCTATATTTAATGGTCCTTTACATGAGTGAAGGCATTGGTAGCTATATAATCCAAGCTAATGCATTGCAATGTTTTAAAACTAGTGATAAGTTATTATTGGGAAAATGCCCTTCAAGATTGAAATCAGTGAAAATTGCTGCCATATTTATCTAATTTACATCGCTTTCAGTTAATATTACAGCTTTTATCAATTATAATGTATAGAAGAATTTGCTTGTTGGTTATTACATGGTTCTTTTGAAGCTGTAACTATGAAAAAGGCATATTATTCAACAGCTCTAAAAGCACTATATAAAAACTATATAGAATGTTATCTTCTTTTCCATACTAAATAAATGGAAAAATGGTTGTAATTTATTAAAGACTCGAATTACTATTTTCATTGCATTTCCAAAAGCGCAAATTGAAACGTATTTTACTGTGATGCATGATGGAATGATATTCTTTTTTAAATAGGAAAAGAAAATATGACAATTAAAATCTTACAAAAAGACTTTCTTTTTTTGTAATCTAATTAAAAATTTTCTCGTCCTACAACATAGCAAACTTACAATTTTCCCCTTTATAAAATCTGTTCATGAGGTTAGTAAAAATAGGACGAAGGTTCTGTTCTGAGCGTTGTTGAAAAAGTTTAAACACAAAACATAATACTTTTGCGGCAACTTCTACAAAATTTTTCATTTGTCTGTTTATTGTTTACATACTTCAGTATGTGATATTCTTGTTCAAAGAATCATTGAACAGAACATCTACTTACTACGGTATTAATAAGTCTTGAACGTCTTTGATTTTTACTAATAAATTCGATTTTTATTTTTTTTGCATTATGTAAAACTCAATTTTGTCATCCATTAAGCATGATTTTAGTGTTAAAGGATCACATTTTATCTAATTTATGCAGTACAAATCTTTAAATTTACGCATTTCCCTGCAATAGTTTTTCTATAATGCTTTTAAAAAATTTGTCTTTACAAAATGATACAATTGAAAATCTACATATTTTCCTTATTAAAATTATACAAAAAAAAAAAAAAAATTATATTTGAGAAATTGAAAGTAGGTAAATGGAGTTTATTTTTAATAACTCCTTGATTTTTATTTTAAGTCCACACGTTTATACACTAATAATTATTTTATATTTATTAATTATATGTGCACTCATTATCACCTTTCTGTGGCGGGCAATACGGAAATCGAAAAGAATAGAATGAAAAATTACGCTTTCTGAAATTCTAATATCTGGTTCGTTTATTGACCGATTCTTTCACCAATTTAAAGTATAAATATTTAAATATTCAACTTACAAACTGCGTTTTTTTTTTTTTGCTGAAAAGTGAAAAAAAGCCCACCTACAAGCTATAAGAAGAGAACATTGGCTTCCGAGAGGACTTTCATCATTGTTGAATAAAGATGTCGAGTGCCTGAACGCGAAGCGTTCATCTACTCAGTGGTATGTGAAGGCAGTAGGAAAGAAAAGTCATGATAAATAGATAATAGCAATCGTATGAACCGAGAGGACTTTTAGCAGCAATTGTACGGCATGAGGGAAAAAATATCTAGAACACTCTCATCTGGCAGCACAACTAATAATGCAAGACTCGCACTCGTTGTCACAATCGCTATTGTTTCCTTGTTTTTAAAGACAATTTGCAATGATTCAAATTCGAGACCTGCAGCGGAGCACGTTATTACTTGACCAGGAATCGAGCAAAAAATGTGAACTTGAAATAAAACTATTTTATCTCAAACATTTCGCCGAATTTCTTTTGAGCATGTTTTGCTTTTTATGTTCCCAAAATTAAACTTTTCTAAAATCGATCGCTTTTATATATTTAAGTGCACTAATTTATCACTTTAAAGTACCAAACATTCTATTAAGAAATGGAAATTTGGGGAATAAATATTTACTTTAACTGATTAAAGAAATAAATAAAATAGAAAGGAGAGATTTTTTCTTCAATAAACAGCTTTGGTTCCTGAAACTATAGCATCAGAGTAACTTTTTAATGAAATCTTATAACTTGCTAAAACAAAATGATAATAATATGGTTTTCGGACAATAAATTTCAAATAAAATTCCAGTTTTAACTTAATAGAACTCCTCAAATTCGGATTATTATTCTATTTTTGGATTATTTTTCGAAAAGATTTTTTTTTTTATCATTCCATTTATAAGTATTTTATAACAAAAATTATATCATAGACATATTTTAATAATGTTTGATAGATAACTAAGCAATATAAAGAAATGCAATTTTGTAAAGCCGTTTTTTTAACTTTTCTTACCAAAGCTACTGAATTCACCCTTAGCAAAAGAGCTTTCAAACGACAATTTCTGGAAATTTTTTTGTTTTTATATAGTGGGTGGTCACAGCATCAAGCTATCTGTAATTTTTTTCTTCTTTAAATTGAATCACAACTAATTCAGGAAGATATTAGAAACATATCGATGGGTTTTTTTTTTTTTTTTAAAAATAAATGTCTTTAATTTTTCATATTGATATAATAATCTGAGAATTATAATGCAGTTTAATGAGAATGTTATGTTATAATTAGAAGAGATTCGGTATTGAAAAAGATGATTATTCATTTTTAGCTATCATAAAAAAATTTAAGTATTCAATGTCATCAATTGATCAAAAATTGTTATGTTTTCAAGCAAAATTACATACACTGATTTCCAAATCTAAAGGAAGGCACTGACAAATGCTTATTCCATGAAATTTAATAAAATGTAACATAAACGTTAATCAAACAGTTACTTACAAATCAAGCATTGAAGAGAAACAAAAGGTTTATTTTTTTATCTTGAAAAAATAAAAACTAACAACATAAAAGTCTCTGAATTCAATGTATTATCAGTTTTAACCTGGAGTGTGATCACCTCTAAGAGCTATGCAGGCAATGTTCTATACTCACGATAGTGTTTATTAATTCATTGACAGCAAATCTCTCTAGAGTATCTCTAGTGTGTTCAATTGATTCAATTCTGGAGAATTTAGGTATTGACTAACTACACAGTTTACTAAAATTCTCAACTAACACAGTTCTCTGCTGTCTTACAGGACGAAGGAGTCATTAGCTGCATTTGTGTAAGGATGAACAATTGATCCGGAATGTTATTTCTATACAACTCAGCAGTATTGGTTCCTCTTGGATTAAAACAATCATTCAAAATCACCAGTTTGCACACATACAATTGACCCACCAAATCCATCCGAGTGGAGACAAAGTAAGCTTCCAGTTCCTACCACACGAATCTCCTTACTGTTGAGTTCAAAAAAGAAGAAAAGAGTACAGATTCCGCTGACATAAATGTAAGCCCAATTTGGTTGTGTGTACACAAAAATGATCGACGTTTTTCCTACACTCAGCTTCTTGAAACCTTCTGCTCAATTCAGGTCATAAACAGTCCATATATTGGCTATCTTTTGCAAATCTTGCACATCCTATAATAGTTTGCAAAGCAAAAACAATAATACATAATATTAATTGTAACATGTATTATGTAACTTTCAAATTCGAATTGAAATAGTTTTAAAATTTTGATGTGCAAATCAATAGGAATATTTAGAAAACACTCTTAAAAAAATAAAGAAATCTTGACCAGAACTCTATATTATTTTTAAATAGTGTCAAGTAAATTAACAATACAACATAAAATAAGTTATATTTATTACAATATATAAATCATTCCCATACAGGAGTTTTAGTAACAAGAACATAATTAAAAAAATCACCTAAAATATGATTCAAAATGAATTTTTAAGTAAAATGATTAATCACTTTAAACATCCATATTTTCAAACAAAACAATATACATCTACCTGATAAAAAAATATTTTTAAAGGCAACAAAACATAACAAAATTCTTTTAAATTTATTGAATCAATGAGTACCTAATGATATTCATTTTTCATGGGAATATACTATAAAAACAATATCTTATCTGATACACATACAATTTTTATTGGCTTTACACACAGGGAATTAAAATCATTTCTTTTACATAGACTGATCAGATCTTTATTAAAAAAATTCATTCTTAGTTAAAAAAACATTTATAATTCACAAATTTTGAGGCAACATTTTAAAATAATAATAAATATTTTCAAAACATTTAGCAAGTAATAATAAATAAAAAACCAAAAATTATTTCACACTCTTAAACACAATGTAGCATATCTTTCCAACTTATAAAATATTATTTTAAAAGATTCAACAAAACTTAATATACAGCAATTCATCGTGGGAGAAACAAATGCATTAAGAGTATTTTATATGAAATTCAAGTCCTTTTAAACTAATACATTTTTCAGTAATTACAATACAAATGAAGATACAATATACAATGGAAAAATCTAATGAGATTTCAAGTTATAAAAACATGATTTAACAAAAACAAAAAAAAAATGAAATATGAGAAGAGACATATAATGGTGCTAGTTTTATTTTTAAATGAATGAACAAAATCTGATTAAAATAACAAAATATTTATGGCAAAAAAATGAAATATAGGGTGCCAAACATATTTTTGTTTTCATCTTTTAATATTTATTTTAATTTAAATTTAATTTAATTGGTTTCTACTAGTTTTTTTTTTGGGGGAAGTTTACACAATATCAAAGTGAAAATTCAATAAGATCCAGGTACAATTAACTTAACCGTCACCTTCCCCCACCCATCAATCATCACATGTTTAGCTTTAACACATAATGATTTAACATGATTTTTTTATGCATTAATATAATAGTTCTATGGTTAGTTATGGTTTTTATATACCAATACAATCAACTGCCATTAAACTTCAACTTTTTAGGATTAAGCATGAAGATGGAAATATAATGAGAGTTAATTGCATATAATAGATATCATATATAATTGAGAAATTCTTTTTTCGGCAAGTGACAGCCTAAAATGAAGAATTCTATACTTCCCCTCTTACACAGAATATATGAGGAGACCAAGAGGGTCATATGATCTGGATCATGAAATAAAGTATCATAATAATATCTAGTAAATAATCAATGAAGTATTGATTTTGTGCCTTGAAATATTCATATAAAATGTTTCACACCAGACAAACAAATTTTTTTTCCATGAATATTAATTGAGGATTAAAAAAAAGATTTAGGGAAAATATGAAAAGCAGTATACAAGAAATTTCTTATTCTTCAATTTTGTACATCACCCTTAGAAATATTGTTTAAAACAAAGAACAATTTAAATAAATTTTTTAGTTTTATTTACATAAAATAAACTTAGCCTAAAGAACAAAAGTGGATTTTTTTAAATAAAAATAAGTCTCGAAAAACAAGAGTGACGAAGTGCCATTGAGCAGTTCTATTCAAAATGCTGAGGTTGAGCATTTTCAACACTTTATTTAAGTAGATTAAGCATTAAAGATTAGGAAGAAAGTATTTACATTCTTAAAAATTTTACAAGAACTTTATGTGACACAGAAATGCATTTCAGGATATATATATATATAGCAAGATAAAAAAAAGTAACAAATAAAAATATAAGTTTGGCAATAATGGATAGTATAGACAGAAGATGACTTCATTTTATTTAAAATGATAAACAAGTAAAATTTATAACCATAAACTTAGGATACATATTTGTAAAAATAAAATTTCCCTATAGATACACATATTATGAAAGTGCATAATAGGTACACGAAAAATAGCAAAAACAAATTATATACTAACAAAATACATTTCAAGTTATGTTAAAAGAAGCATTAAGAAATTCTCAACTAATTTTATATTATATTTAAAATCAGTGAAATATTACAAATCTTTAATTTTGATCTTTTCTAGTTTTACACATTTCCTCCCACCAAGATTTGGAATTCTGTTTGAAGCCATTTAAAGTTCAGAGGACATTATAACTTTATAAATATGTGTAGATAAATAGATTAAACTTGAAAGAAACTCCAAAAATTGAGAAGAATACAGCTTCAATAGTATAAAAAATAAAATTATCAGTTTATTCTTGGGGAAGGGGTGGGGCATCCCAGGTTTAACATACATTCATATCCTAAAAGCATATTGAAATTTATCCAAAATAAAATTAAACAAAGGTGAACACATTTTCAGATTCCAAGAAGTTTTAAATATTTAAAAAAAAATAATAATTTCAACATGCAAATGTAGCATTATTAACATGGGTGTTTTCCATGAATAGTTTTAAAAATACCACAACACTGAATGTGAAATAGTTAATGCAGAATACACATAATGAAAAGATTCCAATAAGAAAAATTTACAAAGTTCACACTACTTAATTTTATACAAAATAAAGAATAAACAATAAAATAAAAATAAAAAAATCCCTATAAAGAAGCTAAAATAATTTTTCAAAGAAATGTGTTTGATATTTGATAACTTGAAATATACTTTGATGCATGATAGGAAATTGAATACTATACTATTTTTTAAGAATATGAATATTTATGATTATAAACACTTATAAATTTTATAGAGGTGTCATTGCCAAAAATATATGGCACACACAAAAGCACGGGATGCAACCAAACCAAGTGTGCAACAATGAGCATTCAAACATTTTTCTAACAAATTTCTAGTAGAAAATATGAATATAATACAATTTTTAGCTGGTGATCACAATACTGACTTGACTATTGAACATAATTAAAATATTTGTAGTATAATGAATATTTACTTTGAATTTGAAAATAAGTTTACAAAAACCACCCACTATGATCAATTTTTTTCATAGCATCCTATAAAAATAGTGAATTGAATCATCATTTTTCATTATATATTGTTTGATGGTGAATTGAAAAAATTGGTGACAAAAGTTATAATTAATTAAAATACGGAGGAAAAATTTTACTTTTTTTTAATTTCTATAATTAAATGCACAATAAATATACATATGTTTAGATAATATTGTTAATTTATGAATAACAGAAGTTAATATAAAAATTTTCCAAAAAATTGCCAATACAAAGAAACAAATAATATTAGATAAAATGCAATTCTTTTAAAATGAAAAAGAAAACAGCCTCAGAAAATTCATGCTGGTGGTACTAAAGTGAAAAGTCTTAAAAGTATATAGTTAGCACCATAAAATGTAAGTTATAATTAACGGTGGGATATAAAGGATGATTCAATGTTAGACATTTCTGTTACGAGGTTTACATTAACAATCTACTCCTGTATTTTTTTTTCTCTGAATATTTCTACAACAGCTTTACAAGAAAAATAATAATAAATTGGCAAAATGAAAATATAGAAGAACTTGTCCATATTTACGAATCATTGATGGATAATTTATATAAAAAGAAAGAAACAAATATTTATAAGAAATTAAAGAATTTGGTATCATTGATAAGAAATTAAAGTATTTGATAAGGACATTCAAAATAATGTGTTAAGAGAAAACACTGAATTCATTTTACAAATATAGAAATTATGTATAGAAAATTTGACTCTCAAATGAGGTGCTTCTTTTCACCTGGTATCTAAATTTTAAAGCATAAAAATATGAATTCTACAGAATAGAGAAAACAAAAACCTTTGTGTTAATAGATATTACTTTCTTAATGTAATAGATACTCCCTCTCATTGTATGCTATTATTATAAATTATAATTTTTGAAATAAAATATACAATTGAATGAAAAAGACATTTAATTATCAAAAGTCATTGAATTTCTAAATGGCAATTACCATGGAAGCACAACACAGTACATTTTGACTACATTACATAGTTGATTAATTTATTTGTTTATAATTCTAATAAATGAATATTTTTTTGTTAATTCGGTGCTAATAATTATAAAAAATATGTACAAAAGATCATAAGCTATTCTACATTATTAAGGCACAGTTTTATCATTTCACAATTTGTACAAAAATCAGGTTTAAAAAAATCAGCATACAATGAATAATTTTATAATTTTACTTCTAAAACTATATTTAAAATAAAAAAGGCTACTCCATTATAATAACTGTCATTTTCTAGTTAAATAAAAAATATACACAATAATAAAAATTGCTACCAGATATAATATTTATATCATTAATGCATAAATAGTTTTTCAAAATATTTTATAATGAGAATAAAGAAGTTCTATACATGAATATTTTTGGGGATTCCATAGATGCTGAAATGTTTTAAAAGTAAACAAACTTAGACTAAAAAATGATTAAACGATTATAAAGTATATATTGTGTAATACATTTATAAACTCAATCAGTATTTATAATGACAGATGTTTAGGGATATAAGTATAATATCTTTCATGGATATAGAAATTAAAAAGCCTGTTTTATTATTTTTAAAGCAAGGATTTTTTTTTTTCTTCTATTTTCATTACATACATTAAAAATTTGTTGTTACATTTTTTAATAGGCTATTTCTTCCAATTCCATTTTTAATACAGGAACCACAAAAATTAAAAAATTCTTATTTCAAAAACATTTAAATAGATAAAATGATAGACTATTTTACATGCTAAATTTTAAAACTCAAATTTGACACAAAAACATACAAACAATGAAATGCATTTTCAAACTACAAAATCATTTCATATTCGTAAAACGTAATCTAGTTTGAATAAAAAAAAAAAGTTAAAAATTCTAAATATTATTTACATTAATGAAAAAAATACCTATGCTTTTCTTAATTTTAGATACAGATAAAAAAGACTTTATTATTATTTTTGGATATGAATATTTTATTATATCATTGACTTTTTATAAGGTATCTTGAAGAAATAAGCTAAATAAGGGTAATAATATTCTATAAGTAAAAGAAAAACAATCTAGCAAAACTATGCTAGAAATCCATGCCAAGAATAATAAAATGACATAATCATTATTTCTAGTAGCATATAAAATAAACAAGTAAAAAAAAAAAAATACAGGTGCAGATACACAAAAATAAACATGCTTAATAATGAAAATATTCACAGATGTAGTTAGAAATAAAATCCACAAAGATGTGTATTAGGTAATAAATAAAGCTAAAACCAGTCTTAAGAATATTTCCTTCAATTCAGAATGTTCTGCAAATCTTCTGGCAATGTCTGTATAATGTTATTTACATGAGATTGAAGTTTTTCAATTGTCTTTTCAGGTAGAGACAAATTACCACTTTCAGCAGCAAGCTAAATACAGAGACAGAGGGTAAAAAAAAAAAAAAAAAAAAATTTATGAATATTCAATACTTTATAAAGTTTCAGTAATTTTAATATGTCAAAAGCAAGAAAAAATAAGAATTATCAAAATATTTTAAAGTTTCGTGCAAGAATTTCACATTTATGCTTAAATCTTAGACAAATGGTAATGCATTTCTATACATTGGCTAAGCAATTATATCTAGATTTACTTGATAATCTTTTTAGAAACTTTTAAATTAAACTAGCAGATGCTAATTTTTAGAATTGTTTTCAATTATAATGTATAGTTATTGTTATCATATTAAATGCTATAAAATAAAATTTAAATCACTGAAATATAAATTGCTCTTAAGTTCGATGTTTACCAACTATTAAATCTTAAAATTATTTGATAGTTCGTGTACTACTAAAAATATTTTAAGAATACTTTATTACTTTTATTTTTCTATAGTTCATTATATTAATACAAGAATATATTTTTACCAATTTTTTCGCAACCTTAAGACCAAATCAACAATTTCCACTTCTTGTTTATCGTTAATCCATTCCATCATGTTCTGAAACAGTTTATGTACTCTTAAGAAAATAATTTGTAGCTGAACTTTAGAATTATACATTCCTGAATTACATAAAAAATTACATATAAAAACAACAATGTTAATTTATACTATAAACTGTAAAGTATCATACTAACAAAAGTGAATATTGGAGTTAAATTGTGTAAATAAACACAATTGAAAAAAGAAATAGATCATGAATAAAAACTAAATATAAAAATATTTCTGCAGTAACATCTCATATGTAATGATAAAAGAAATATACAAAATAAAACTTCTATATCCATGCAATTTGACTTAGCATAAGCATTAAAGATAAGAATTTATAATGAAGAAGCATACATTTCAAAACAAAACTAACTGTTTGAAAGAAGTCATACAAGAAATTAGTGGCAACAAAGACTTTTTAACAATTTAAAAAATTAATTATTATAATTAATTTACACTAACGCTAAAATACATAACAAAAAAATGGCAGATGGGCAAATGCAAATAGTTATTATTTTTTTAAAAAAGAAATGAGATTTTTATTTGAATTGAGTATAAACAAATACAAAGTAACAACTATCTTGTCAAGAAAAGTAAAAAAGTAAGTATTATACATATAAGAACACTAAAGAGTTATCAAAATTAATGTTACTTACAGCTTCCGATATAGCTTGGATATGCAAACCTTGAAGTTTATGAACAACTTCCTTATATCTCATGTCATACCACCCGGCAAAGTTGGCACTCCTAAAAAATCTCCTATATGGAAAATTTTCAAATATAGATGCTTAAAAATACCCAGCAAATTTTTTGAATATATATATATATCACATAAAATATTTTTACTGTCATGGAAATTTTTTGTAGATGTAAGCAAATATGTTTTTTGTAAACATGTTTGATTTTCATAAATCGGTTATCTACATAATTTTTTAATTACTGTGAAAAAAAAAACCCTTTTATTTCTTAAAATTATGCCAAACATGGGATATTTGAGAATAAGTTTGTTGAAGTATCCAGCAAACGTTAACAAAGTTTCAAAGAAAACAATTGACAAATAGTGAAATTCAGATAATTATACAATGTATCCTCACTTAGTCTTATAAAAGACTTTCAAGTTTAGTAACCATAATAGTTCAATTTAGCTCATCTGCAGTGAGCTTGTAGTATGCTAACAATTTGTAATTATATAAATATATAGGATAACTTAAAAATTTTGTGGCGAAATAAGTTTTAAAATTGTAAATTATGTGTTAAGATAAAAAACAAAGTGCTTAATATATGATAAAACATAAAAGATGGAAAGGAATCAGGTATGTCCCCAGAACAGAATGGTGTCTATGTGAGGACCATTGTAGGCAAATCCACCACAGAGCTCATAAATGACAGAGATAAAAACAGAAGCAAGAATCTTCCAAAAATCGCTGATTCAAACTGATCTAATCTTGTGCTCTATATTGAGTTACCAATGAGGAATGAGAAATTTATATTACTATGATGAATTCAATTCTTAATATGCTCCCTAGCAGAAATTTTTTTTTAAATAAGAAGTGCAAATTTCTCAACCTAGAAGTTCGCTAGATAAGTATGTAGTTTAGAATTTTTAATTTTCACACCATATAAATATACATTTATTTTTATTTACGTCAGTTAAATTAAATAACATTTCTTGGATTAATTTTGAGAAATCTGATGCAATCATAAAAGTGTTAAAGCCTATTTAGAAACAAATGCAAATTTTCAGCTAATTGGATGACTTTATAACTAACATTTTTTTACATATTAAGAAATATTTGTTCTTGCTATCCAATATATTTTTGTTCTGAAAATAACTTTTAGTTCTTAAGAAAAAAAATTTCCATTTTTCATTGCATACAATAAAACAAACTTTATTCTCTTTTATTATCCGTATTACCCTTTTTAGTAAATTTTTTTAAATCTGAAGGAAAATATTGAATGACACATAGCAATACTTTTCATTAGATTGGTAATGTAAGAAATTAACTGGTGAAATTACTCATGTCTTTAATGAAAAAAATATTTTTTAGAAAAATTAAGAAAAATTACAAACAATTCTCAGAAATGTTATAAAAAAAAGGCACCAGCATTTTGATAAACTTTTTGAAAACTAATTGCTTTTAAATTTTTAGAATTCAAATCTGAAAATAACCTTATAATTTTGAAATCATCATAGTTCTAAAAGTACATTGAAGAAA